>JXCR01133331.1:83049-108926 GCA_002079205.1 Phalaenopsis hybrid cultivar
TTTCCCTGTGAATTGTTCAATGCTCTTATGCGGCCAATGAATCAGGTTTTTCGAGCATTCGTTGAGAAAATCATTGTTGTCTATTTTGATGATATTCTAGTGTATCAACTGTACCGTGGAGGACTACATGCAATACTTACGAGAGATTTTGATGTGCTTTAGACTTCCCAATTATTTGATCATCTGAAGAAGTTATTTTCTCACTATAGAGTAAGCTGAAGGATAGACATGCCTATTGGGTGGAGTTTCTTTCTTCATTTCACTTTGTGCTCAAATATAGCTGAGTGNTTATTCAAATAGTATGCAAGTCAATGAGTTCAGTATCAAACATTTAACAAATCACTTGTTGACAGTTTGACACATAATATTTAATTAAAAACTAATATAAGAAAGCCTTGGCATTGTCAAGTAATAGAGATCTCACTCTCAACATGAAACATATAAGAAAATCAACGTCAATTCTACAAAGTCTCGGGCTTTNTATATATGTATATAATCTTAGAAAAATATGAAATCAAACTGACCTAATATTTTTCACAGTTTAAAGGAAATAGCGCTCTACCTCATATACTGTTTCTATCCCGAAGGATAAACACAAGTCTTGAGGATGAGGCTCAATCAAATAAACTAAGAAATATATGACATCCGTTTGGTCTGCGAAACCGTTTTATTTACCGACAAGTTCCCCTATTTAATACAATAATTAAATAGAGTTTTATTTTAAGCTGGGTTCGGAAAAATCTCCTTTAAGGGCAAGCTCCTATAATTAATTACATTTTAAATGACCGAAGTCACTTAAAAAAACTCTCGATAAAAATCAGAGAATATTATCTTCAAAGAGGTCAAAAGGGCAGGACTTTTCAACAGAATCGGACGGAGATTTGTAAAGGGGAAAGACTCGAATCTGGAACATTGTTGAGAAATCCAAATGAAGAGAAACTAGAGGAGGCCATAGATCCGGAGGCGAACCCCGGTGACTTCCCAGTCTATCCTATGATTTGACTTTAGTTTTGAGAAGAAATTATTCAAGTGTTTCGTCTTGCCAATTTTATTTAATTAGGGCTTACACTTGCGTGACCCGGTCACACAAGTCGCCTAGAGGATATGAGGGTTTATGTCGTATTAGACGACAACCTCAGTACCTAGAACGAGTTAGAGCTTAAACTGCACGGTCTGGTTGTGCAAAAACATAACAGACAAAATGAGGATTTATGTCGCGCTAAGCAGACTACCTCGAAATCCTATGACTTGTTATTTAATTTCTAGGAAAGGAATGATTTTGCTGGGGAAGACATGTTCTGCTGTTGAAGATGATCGTGTTGCCCACCGCGCTAGCTCCAAGCTCTCCGACGTGACGAGTTTAAGTTTTCTAGGGTGTCCAGTTATGGTGTCAAATCAAACGGTCATATGGTTATAGTCCTCTAAGTGTCCTATATAAAAGAAGGCATACTTAAAGCTATATAATATAAAATGTGCAGTATAGGACAAACAGTAGAATGCATGTAGAACAGTAGTAGGCAAAAACAAGACTAGTATAACATGCTGTACAGAAAGAACAATAGCAGGTAGAAACAAGACAAGTATAACATGCCGTACAGAAAGAACAGTAACAAATAGAAACAAGACAAGTATAACATGTTGTACAGACAGAACAGTAGCAGCTAGAAACAAGACAAGTATAACATGCTGTACAGAAAGAACAGTAGCAGGTAGAAACAAGACAAGTATAACATGTTGTACAGACAGAACAGTAGCAGGTAGAAACAGGAAAATGAAGTGCTGTAAAATGTAAAACAAACATGTACGCCCGTGAGATCCGTCGTTTCTTAAGTATATTAAACCTAATGCATCTCAAAAGTGAAGTCTGGAAGAAACGTCGTCCAGGAAATCCGAGGAAGAGCAGAAAACTCGAGAAAGTCAATGAGAAAAGACTCAAGTAAAAGAAAATCCTCAAAATCCTGGAGAAATCCCGAAAGAAAGGAAAAGTAACACGAGTGTCCTGTCCCAAAGCTTCGATAAAACAAAACAAAAAAAAAGTTCGGGTGAGGGGGACCGCAAGTCAGCTGTATATTTCTTTTCGAGGGTCCACGAAGGCTACTTAGTCACCCGAATGTATAGAACCCGCCACTCGTCTAAAAGTGTGTCTTGAATCTCACTTAGAGGGCTATTTCCCAGCCTAAACAGGTATTCGTCAGGTGGACAACCAGCTTTAAGTATGTTTTATGGTTTTTAACATGCATACAAATTTTAAACATACAAATAAGAGTTATTAATTTTTGTTTCGTAGAAAAGTATGTTTTTTGCTTGAATAGGGTTTATCAAAACTTATATTTGTTCTTAGAAATTTTTGTTGTCCACGAGTTGATTACATTGTCTGGCGTGGGACTGCCAATCATCTGAGGAGGTTCGAGCCAACTCCCGCTAGACTTATGTCGGTGAAGGATATCATATCCTATTATTCATCAAATACCTGGATCTTAATGGTATAGGATAAGACATCGTTCTGCTATATCTTCGGTGTGCCTTTATCATCAACACCGTACGCCCCAAAACGACTACTTGCAACCTTGCCTTGATGGTTTTCACGTATAGCAAAAGGCTATAGGTGGACACTTATGCCATCAGACATCAAAAAGAGGGAACCAAGAAGCAAGGAAAGAAAAGAACAAAAACGGGGTGAGAGAGAGGAGGAACTGATCCATCTAAAAAAGAACGAACTAAGAAGCAAGGAAAGAAAAGAACAAAAATGAGGTGAGAGAGAGGAGGCACTGATCCATCTAAAACACCGAAAAGGAGAATGAATCAGTTTTCAAAACTCGTATCGAAACGACCTGGAAAAGTAGAGCCCAAGGTCTTTCCTAACAAACATAAAGGGTCACTTTGCGCTAATTTTCCCAAACCCCAAAGAAGTAGGATTGATCAAGTCCACCAAATGCTTTTCCAAAATGAGGTTTAAAATCTCCCAAACATCAAAAGAAAGTGATCTCGGGGAAACCACCACCAATATTTCCAAACTCATGCCGAAATCAAAATTCTCCCACTTTCGAATTAAAAAAGTCTCGTATATCAAATAAACATGAAATTTTCCTACAAAACCTAAATAAATGCTCACGGTCGGAGTCAATAGACTAGAGGGAGCAACAGCCAAAGCTCTCGGCCAAAGCAACCCACAAAGGACCACAAGTGAGGCTCACAGCTAAGGCGAACCCGAGGCACAGGAGAAGAGGAAGCTCACGGCCGAGGCAAACCCAAGGAACAACAAGTGAGGCTCACGACTAAGGCAAACCCAAATCAATTCCCTACAAGTTTTGATAGACATAGGAGAGTACAAAACATCAACAATCTCTCAAAGTAACAAGTTTGATCCATCTACAATCATTCAAATGATTCAAACTCAACAAGAGGGGGGTAAATTAAACTCAAGAAACTCCAATAGGTCTCACAGGTAGGAATAGGAACCAAAGCCAGCAAAACCACCTCCAAACCACCTCTCGGGTAAGGACAAGGCAAAGTAAACCGAGCTCTCAACTAGAGCCAACAAAAATCATAACCAAAGCCATTTCTTGGGTAAGGGCAGAAAAATGCACAAGACAGGCCACCCAACAAGCTCTCCGGTAAGGGCCAAAAGCAAGCAAAGCAAACTACCAATACTCCCAAGTAAAGGCAAGTATAAGGAATCAATCATGGGCTCTCGAGTAGGAGCTAAAACAAGCAAACCAAGCTCCCAATTCAAGCTAAAACCGAGCCGCAGCTAAGGTTCAAATTCGGGTTACAACAAAAGGATAGAAAACATCTCCATACCCTCAAGACATCAAAATATAGAACTAACACATATTTTACATAAGAACATCCATGGAATTCTTCCAAATCAACATAAATCCATTCATCACTTGTATATTTAAGCTAAGACACCCGTGGGATGCCAAAACCGAGCCCAGCAGGGGCCAAAACCGAGCTTAGCAGGGGCCAAAACCGAATTTAAGAAGCACCAAAGCCACACCCAACAGTATTAAAATCCAGGCCTCCATAAAAATAGAGTTCTAGCTATTTCAAGTCAAAGCCGAGACTCCAAACCAAGCCAAAACCGAGCCCAACAAGGCTAAAACAAGACCCAAACATTGATACAAATTCAGGCTTTAATAGAAATTAAAGTCCCAGTCGTCTTAAGGTAAAAACGAGCCATCCAAAGCCAAGGAACAACCTGCATGTCTAAATATTCCAAGCATGAAACAATTCCAACAAATATTTGAACTGGGGAGATGACTCACGAGGAGCTAAACTAAGCCCTCAAAACAAGCTACAGCGCTTTCCAAATTAAATAGATTTTTTCATAGCATACATTTCAAGTAAGGGAAAGCCGCAAAAGCTAAACCGAGCCCCCACATATGTATAAAAAGTAAAGTGAACTCTCTAGCATTCATTTTAAGCAAGAGCAAGTCTCTTAAGATGCCAAAGCCGAAACCCCCTAGCATGCATGAAAGACCAAATAAATTCTTCAATATCTCATGCTAAACGAAAGATAAACGAAAAGTTTCACAATACACATCCCAACATGGCTTACAAGAGGAGTAGAAATTATTCCAAAGCCATGCTTTATTCATCCAAATCGCTGCCAACATAAATATGATATGATAAACAAAGAACATGTCATTTATCCACCACCTTAAGCAAATATCCAAGTCTAATTTCCAACACATGCTCACATTTCATCTTTCACATGCTCTTAAAGTGAATATCTCAAAAATACATGAAGGTAACGTGAACTAGCATGCTGTATCATCCAACTGAGCCATGTTCAAAGGCTCGACAGAGAGAAAACCGAAAGGAAACAGGGCACTGAGAAAAGGAGGGGGGGGGGGAAAGAAGAGTACCCTCTTAATGCAAATGTAAAGCACTTCAACACAATAAACCACCTCAAGGAGATGCCCTCACAGAAATCTCTTCCTAAACTCTTCTTACAGCCAAAATCTCTACCTCTCCTCTCCTTAGAAAACTTTTCAACGACCCCAAAATTCCAAAAGAAATTTTGTTTATAGGCAGAGAAGAGAGGAGAAGGGAAAGAAGATCGCCCCATCCACCACGGTACTCGAATCGGGCCAAAGAAGAAAATGATGCATTCCCTGCTCACAAAAAGCGAAGCAACTGAAACATCTAGGACCGAGCGGCGAGCCTAATGGCAGCGAGAAAAGTATCGGGAAGAAGAGAGAGTTTGTCATTCAAGTGTACCAGGGAGCAAGCTTCCCAGAGTCAAACTACCAAGAAAAGGAAAACACAGCTCGGGGAGACTGGCACGGCTTCGGGAAGGAGGGTCGCGGGCAGAAAGTGTCGGGCAAGGACGAATGAGAAGTCAACTCTCTCTCGCGTGTAGGAGCTCGGTTGGCTTGAGACCGAGAAAGGGAAAGGCCAGACACGCGAACGGGAGAGGGAAGGGAGGCAGANTCGCGAGCAGTAGCATGTCAGGCAAGAACGAATGAGCTCAACCCTCTCCCGCGCGGAAGAAGAAGAGTTTGGTCGGCTCGAGAACGAGAAAGAGAAAGGGTCAAACACGTGAACGGGAGGAGGGCAGAGCTCGAACGCGGAGAATGGGGAGTTAGGGCTTAAAGAGGAAAGGGGAAAAATAGGTTTAATATAAATTAATATATATATATATATACATATATATATAAATAAATATATATATATATATATATATTAAATTATATCTGATTTATTCGCGCGCGACAACGTAACAAAATGAGTGTCCTCCCTAAGCAAAATTGACGTTCTGGATGCGCCGGCGCAGTCCGTTTTGTCATCCGGGGTCGCTCGGACGACGTCGTTGACAATCGGGTCAAAAACGCGTCAAAATTCAAATTTCACAAAATTTCAACCCGCGATCGATCGTTTTAAAAATTTTATTCGAGTCTTCGACAGGTAACAGTGCAAGCGATGTGAATTGTAGCGATCAGACGCGTCGATTCTCTGAATTGCGAAGTTTTGTGCGCGGGAGTGCGAATTGTGCAAAAGGCCACCCTAAGGCTTCAAAAGTCCTATAGAAATCTCTTTTGGGTTTCCTCATGGTGGTTTCATCCTTCTAAGTGCTAGAAGTCGATACCACACACGCGAAACCACAAAAGAGTACAGAAGTGGGTTNTAAGTAACAGTGCAAACGAAGCGGATCGTGGCGATCGGACGCGTCGACTCTCTGAATTGCGAAGTTTGTGCGCGCGAGAGTGCAAATTGTGCAAAAGGTCACCCTAAGGCTCAGGAATGTCTTATAGGGATCCATTTTGAGTTTCCTCATGTTGGTTTCACCCTTCTAAATGCTAGAAGTCGATACCACACACGCGGAATCACAAANTCATTTCTAAAGTTCTAAGATAGTCAAAGGGAGATCCCTGAGGCTTGTTCCTAAACCCTAAGATGAAGACTAGACCTCACCAAAAATGAGGTCAACAATCGTGTAGTCATAAAAACTCTTCTTAGGAAAATTATAATGCAAAACATGCATACTTTTTCTTTCCAACAATATGAAAAATTTATTATATTCTAAATCTCATTGGAACCTAACATAAATGAAATGAATTATATATTGATAAATAATGAAAATTACTAAAATTTAGAAATACAATTACTCGCCTTAATCTTGCTTGCTCGTCTCACTGACCCCCTATCTTTAGGTTTTATAGGTTCAATTATTTTTCAAAATTAATTGTTGTTATAAATTAATGTTTTAATAAAATTAAATCTNCAATAATATATTGATAAATAATGAAAATTATTAAAATTTAGAAATACAATTACTCACCTTAATCTTGTTTGCTCGTCTCACTGACCCCCTATCTTCAGGTTTTATAGGTTCAATTATTTTTCAAAATTAATTGTTGTTATAAATTAATGTTTTAATAAAATTAAATCTAAATTAGATAAATCAAACTTAAATTTCAATTATCTTATATCCTATACTTCAAGGTGATCCGCTTTTCGATCTCGAAACTATATCTCCCTTTAAGTACTTTCTGATTTCTAATACACTTACTATTAACACTTAAAGAGTAAACATGTATATATATATAATTTATTAATTAAATTATAATATAAACCTAATCTTACCTAAAAGTCCTTTAGCTGCTCGCAATCTTTTAAACGAGAGCTTCGTCATGCTCGCAAAAGTCAACTCCCTTTCTTCTTCTTCAAACTAGAAAGAAAACAGTTTTTACGAAATGGCTCATTCAAACCAAGAAATAGGAAGGAGAGGTCGTCAAAGAGAACAGTGGCATTTCTCTTTTGCATTTGGAAGGAGTTGTGGCGCACTCTTGATAGCATGGTAAACTTTGTTCGTACTACATAACGGATCAATATCCTTGCACCAACCTAATGAATTTATCCTAAATCTATCTCCTGTCTGATAATGGTTTGAACTAATTTTTGAAGGTTCTCACGAACTCGTTCTGCTGTACTAAGAGGCTAGGTCGACCACCAAATTTCTCCTGTAATTGACCTTGCCACCATCTCTTAGCTTCTCCCTCAAAAGCAAATGTGACAAGGGTAACTCTCTTCTCCAGTGGACATGCCATACTATATATTATTTTCTTCATCTTCATCAGCCAATTTTCATTTTCACCGACCCTTTTTCTTCATCTTCATCAGCCAATATCTTCAAACATCCCATATTATATCTCATTTTCACCGGCGCCTTGCCCTTTTGTTAAATACTAGAAAATGAATATATAAAAATTTAATTTCCACTGTCGACCGTTTGCACCCACCTTAGTTAATTCCAAATCTTGGACCGGGTCGTGACAAGGGCTGTGATCATTTTCTTTGCTAAATCAATGAGAACAAGGAAGATGGAGAAAAGGGAAGCAATATGGGATGGACAACCAGTGCACGGAAAGTTGCGGTGCCCTAATCCTTATCTTATAATTGGAGCAATGTTAACAACGGCAAGGCGCGGAAACTTGAGTGGGAAGGTGGTAGCGAGCTAAAAAAAGGCAAAGAAAGATCACATCCAAATTGAGAAAGCGGCATAGCATGATTGCGAGGTTTGCACGACAACCAAAAGAGGAAAGTTGTGCGGTAGAAATTAGAGAATAAAATGAAGGTCGGTTTGTCAGGAAGGAAAGTCAAGCAGAAAGAAAATAAATCATGTAATTGTGAAATTCGGAAAGCGAGCAGTGTTGGTTTGGAGTGGTATTAGCAGAGAAAATCTTGACTCTTATAGTATGTATTTGAACATTTATGTGGCAAAGTTTTGCTATTGAGTTGTAGCAATTTTCTAAAAGTAACTTTCAAAAAGTCTTTATAATGGCCTTGTATGAATCCCTAGTAAAAATTTTCTTCGTGTATACAAAATATACATGCTTTCTTTGAAATTAAACCAATTTTCCTTTTAATCCGAGCCTGCTCTTTTTTTTTTCCTGCAATTCAGGAAGAAACAGTGGATGAATTTACCGAGAATAGATCAGATGATCTTGTCGTGTCTCTCTATCAAATGGATTTGGACCGGGCACTCTTTCTTTTAAGATCATACCTAAGAATCCGTCTACAAAAGGTTTTGCTGCCACTTCTCCGGCTTGAGCTCTTAAATGCAAGCTTTGGAACAAAGCTAATTTTTTGAATATCCTCGCAGATTGAGAAATATATGGTCCACATCTCAAAAACAAACCTTTGGAATCGCCTTTCTGAACAAGAACAAAGGTTTGCGAAGAGGTAATGTTGATATAATTTTGGGGGATTTAGAGACATACCACTCAATTATATGTATTTACATATCGAACACCTAAATTTCAATTTTATATGCATTCCGCCCTACCTATGTATGAGGTGTAAAGTTAAAATAGTGATATTTTTACTGTGACTTCAATGATTTGGCTGGTATAAGTGTAAAAAATAAACTTTAGAAGTTAGATATGTAAATAGATAGGATTTATGTGGTATGTATGTAAATACCCCTATATTTTATTTCTGATTTCATCATAGGCTTATTGATTCCATGCTCTTACTCTTTTGAAATCATGATCTTGCACAGATGCATAGATATTATGGAAAATCATCTCGAACAAACTGTACTATCAAGACTGCCTTATGGCTACCAGTCCATGCTGAAACAATCTATTTCAAGCGAAGAGGATGACATGGGTTTGTTTTTGTATCCCTTCCGTTTGACTTGTTATCAATCCATGCTCTTCATTCCTTCGTCAAGTCTTTAGAAGATTGGTCGGTTAAGTAGAGGAAATTAGCCTTATAAGTTGCTAAGTTCTTAAATATCTTGCATAATGGTCGTTTGTGAAGTTATTGTCTTGGATTATTGAGACCAGAAATTTGGTGCGGAGCTGCTTCTGCTGACTACATTTCTTATGTTTGGGCGTAGCAATCTGTGTTAAATTTTATTTTGCCTTAAACTGTTTTATATTTTGCATCTGATATTACTAATTATAACTGCATGTACTATTAACAATGGTAGAATATTGTGACAGTCAGTAATTATTTTTACCATATTTTGATAATTAATATTAGTTTGGAACTTCAATTATTTTGATTTGTCGTCCAACATTATAATTGCCTAAGAATGTATGGTTGATTTATCCGCTACTTGCCTATATGCGAGTATTTTTCCATTTCCTCTCATGAGTATTCTAAGACTAGACAAACACCAGAAGCAAAAGAACCATCACAGTGGTGTGCAAATAATTTAAAGCGTTACTAAAAACCGGGAAAAATAAAGGCAACACCTAAATTCTACAATGGATGGAATAAATTTTTATTAAATAATCCAAGCAATCTTGAAATGGAGTTGTAGTAAGACTCCAAGGATAATTAAGTACGATGTCAGTATATTGAAAATTGCAGGGACAACTTCTATTGGGGATGCACTGCATCAACAACAACAACAACAACAAGCCTTATCCCACTAAGTGGGGTCGGCTATATGAATCATTTTCCTTCATTGCGTCCTATTGAGTGTCATATTTTCATTTAATTCTAATAAATTAAGATTTTTTTTATACAATATGCTCAAAATTTTCTAAGTCAACCTCTGTCTTTCTTAACATAAGTCGAATCTAAAACATCCATTCACCTAATCATATCATCAGATGGTTGACGTTTAATGTGATCAAACTATCTAAGAAGCTCTCTAATTTTGTTCGCCACTGGAGCTACACCAGGCCTATAACAGATATATTCATTTCAAAGTTTGTCTCCAAGTGTCAAGCCACTCATCCACCTAACCATTCTCATCTCAGCAACTCTTAACTTTGTTTTATGTTTCTCTTTTAAAGGCCAATTGATACCGGAGTTAACCCAAATCACAATGGAAACACAAATATTATTTATGAATTCCTTATTACAAACACGATACGAGAAAACAGGAAATAGACAACAAACAAACATGACAATATAAACAATAAAAGGTGTCCTTGGGGGACAACAAAGACAGAGGCTGTTGGACCGCGTTTGGTGGCTGAGGAAAGAGGGTTGTGGTTGTAAGGTGGTGGCAGGAGAGACGGGCAGCCGCTGGAACAACAAAACAACTTGGGGCGACAATCAAAACAACAGCCGGTTGCTGTTTCGGGCAACTTCAAGCTAGAAGTCGAGATAAAAAGATGGTTCTAGACATGACATAGAGAAAAATTTTAATTGACATCTCTTCCACAAATTCAGTGGGATGATTTTGTCAGGGTATTTAAAGATTAGCTTATTTCACCTTCAGCCAGATTAGTGTAGCAAGATAAATTCTTCAATCTAACTCAGTGGTCTAAGACAGTTATGCAATATGAGACAAAATTCACTTATTTTTCTAGATATTTATAAGTGTCATAAATTTCTACGTTGTCTCAGAGATCAGTTGAAGTTGACATTAACTTCATTCTAAATCAGCGATTTCTCGGTACTTGTTTAAAGAGCCTGAAGATTTGAAAATGAGTCAAACTTTTCTAGTAAGTGATGACAACCTCAGACAACCAAAAGAAAAGACTTTGGCAAAAGAGAAAAAATTTAAAGCATGAAAATTAAATCAAAAGATATGCAGAAGCAACCCTAATCAGAAAAACCAGTTTGTGAAAAATGTGGAAAAAGACATTTGGGGCAGTGTTTAATAGGATCAGGAAAGTGTTACAAATGTGGACAATGAGTACATCTTCAAATGATCTGTCCACAAGAAAAGAAGAGATACAACACAAACAATCCAGGGATATAAACAACCCAGAAAATTTTGGGAAGACATTTAGCCTAATAGAACTCAATCAAGCAAAGGGTGAAACTTCATAGCGCAGAACTGAACAATTAGTAAAACCCTGAGTTTTTGCAATTACCTCTCAAGAAGCTAAATAATCTGAAGAAGTGATTACAGGTACGCTCTTAATTCATGATCAACCTGACACTGTTCTATTCTATTCAGGTGTATCACATTTCTTCATTTCTGACGAGTTTGCTGCCAGTTTATGTGTTGATATTATGCATTTTACCTCTACTTTGTATGGTTATGCCTTTGGGAAGTGGTGTTTACGTAAATAGAAATTGTGCTGTGCATGTTCATGTTCATGATAAAAATGTGCCGATAGAGTTGATTATCATTTCAATTCAGATATTTAATGTCATTTTGAGGATGGATTGGTTGGTAAATCATTTTGCTATAATTGAATGCTGGAAAAAGGAGGTGAAATTGAAATCGCCTGGTGAAAAATCATTCTATATCATTTGTGATCGAAATGCACAATTTTTTTTTATTAGTGCAATGATAATTGGAAAGTAACTGATATTTTGGGCAAAATTAGAAGTTCTGAATAATGATGTATAAGAACTGAAAAATATTTCAATGTTTCATAATTTTCTCATGTTTTTCTTGAAGAATTGCAAGGGTTATGACCAAAACAAGAAGTTGAATTTGGTATTGACGTGCAACATATAACAATTTCCTTATAGGATGACTCCGAAGGAATTACAAGAATTGAAATGTCACATAAGGGCTTTATTAGGCCAAATAATTCACCATGGAGTGCTCCAGTTTTATTGGTTAAGAAGAAAGACGGATCAATGCAGCTATGTATTGATTACAGAGAGCTGGACCAGGTGACAGTTAAAAACAAATATCCTTTGCTCAGAATCAATGAACTGTTTGATCAATTAGAAGGTGCTACGATATTTTTCTGAATTGCTCTGAGATCAGAATATTTTCAGGTCAAAGTCAAGAAAACAGTTAAACAGCCTTTGGGATCAGGTATGGTCATTACGAATTCTTAGTTATCCTTTTTGGCTTTACTAATGCTCCTGCTATGTTTATGGACTTGATGAATCGAATTTTCATGCCTTATGTGGATCATTTTGTTATTATTTTTGCTGGTGATATTTTGATTTATTCAAGAACCGATGATGATCATGCCAAATATCCGAGGATAGTTTTGGAGCTAACGAGGCAAAATCAACTATATGCAAAATTTTTGAAATGTGAATTTTGGTTGCGAAGTATTTTATTTTTGGGAATTATCTACAGATAAGGAATCTCAGTTGATCATCAGAAGATCAAAAAAATTGTGGAATGACCTACTCCAAAGAATGTTACGGAGGCATGCAATATTCTTGGATTGATTGGGTATTACAGGAGGTTTGTAAAAAGTTTTCCATAGATAGTTGTCATTTTCAAAGCTGATGAGTAAAGATGTTTAATTAGAGTGGACTGCAGAATGTGAGCACAGTTTTTAAGAATTGAAGAAACATTTGACTACTGCTTCGGTGTTAACTATTCCATCTGTTACAGAAGGATTCCTGATTTTCAGTGATGAGTCGTTGTGAGGCTTGGCTTGTGTCCTAATGCAAAATAAAAATGTGAAAGCCTATGCTTTTGGACAGTTGAAGTCACATGAGAGGAATTATATGACAAATGATCTGGAATTAATTGTTGTAGTGTTTGCTCTCAATATGTAACAATATTATTTGTATGGAGTAAAATGCAAAGTCTTTAATAATCATCAAAGTCTGAAATATATTTTCACACAAAAGAGCTGAATTTTAGATAACGATATGGTTATAGCTGATCAAAGACTATGATTTGGATACATCATATTGTCCTGATTGAGTAAATGTAGTTGCCGATGCATTAAATTGTAAATCCACAGGTAGTGCAAGCTAGATTGTCACTCAGAGACCAGAGTTAATTAGAAAAATTGATGCCTTGTAATTAGAAGTTAGAAGATCAAATGATATGGGGTATTTACATCAAATGAAAATGCAATTAACCTTGATGGATAGAATTAAGGCAGCTTAGAAAGGTAATAGTGAATGTCTGAAACTCCTGAAGTAACACCAATCAGGAAAGAGGTCAGATTTGGCTGTTGATGAAGATGAAAATTCTACATGAAGCTCATCATTCAGGCTACACAATTCATCCAAACAACAAAAAAATATACAAATATTTGAAGTTGGTATTATGGAGGCTAGGTATGAAGAAAGATGTTGAAGAATATGTATCTCAATGTCAGTCTTTTCAGATTGTAAAAGCTGAGCATCTGAAACCTAACGGATTGCTTCAATCGTTGCTTACGCCTGAATGAAAATATGAAGAAATTGCTATGAATTTTTTTATGAAATTTCCTCAATCCAGACAGGGTCATGACAATATTTGGTTATTATTGACAGAAAAATCAAGTCAGTTAACTTTTTGTCAATCAAACTGACATATTCAATTGAAACGTTAGTCAGATTATATGTAAAAAAAATATCAAAGTGTATGGAATTACAAAATTTATAATTTCTACGAAGATGGAAGATTCTCATCCAGGTTACAGAAATACATTCAACAAGGTTTATGTACGCAGTTCCATTTTAACACAACATTTCATCCACAAACTGACGAACAATAAAAAAGAATAATTCAGTTATTAAAAGATTTGTTGTGACAATTTAGTTAGACTAGTTCATTACCCACTGAGTTATGATTTTTCAAGTTAGGACGAATATTGGTGAAAATTTAGTCTATCTGAAATTTTCACCTCTATCGCACCTCAGTCGACCTTTAAAGTGGGGCCAGCTAGGGTGTGAATCTTTCTACATAACTTGAGAGAAGGATTAATAAGACCAATATTAGTGATTCTAGAAGGGAGTTAGGGAAGCTAATACCATATATAGTGTAGCCCTTATTGAGGGAGCTTTAGGATGTCTAGGTCGACAATCTACCTCCTAAATCATTGTTGTTGAGAGAGATCCATCATATCATAAATTTCATTCTAGGACCTATTTTTCTAAACCAACTTGTTAATAGGATGCACCCAACCAAGCATATGAGGAGTTGCAGAAATAGTCTTAATGGCTAAAAACTTGGTCTGTGGAAGTACTAATGCGTGTGGAATTTCAGGTTTGTTGCGTCAAAAAAGAATGACTCTTGACTTATTTGTATTGATAGCAAGGTTGTGACCAAAGTCACCATCAAGTATTTGTTCCTTATTCTATGGGTGGATGATTTGTTGGATCAGTTGCATGGAGCCAATGTCTTTAACAAAATCGATTTGCACAATGATTACGACCATGTCATGATGAGTTTAGGTGACGAGTGGAAGACAAACTCAATTTTGAGACAAATTGTACTAGTGGACCATTTTTCCCAGTGAATTGTTCAATGCTCTTATGCGGCCAATGAATCGGGTTTTTTGAGCATCGTTGAGAAAATCATTGTTGTCTGTTTTGATGATATTCTAGTGTATCAATCGTATTGTGGACTACATGCAATACTTACGAGAGATTTTGATGTGCTTCGGACTTCCCAATTATTTGATCATCTAAAGAAGTCGTTTTCTCACTATAGAGTAAGCTGAAGGATAGACATGCCTATTGGGTGGAGTTTCTTTCTTCACTTCACTTTGTGCTCAAATATAGTTGAGTGTCAGAATAAAGCAACTGATGCTAACACCTACAGTCAAAGTATTGAATGATGCTACTGCCTATGATAAGAATTTTTAGGAGATTTAGGTTCGTTGTTAGGACATATCATATGAGCAGTTCCACAATTGGATGACTACTTGTGTATATTCTTAGGAGTTTGATTGGGGAGAACATTTTGTCGGAGTCATAATGGAGGGGTGACATGACATTTGGACAAGGATAACACTTTGGTTAGTGAAGGAGAATTTTTATTGGCCCATATGGGTATGAGATGTGGAAGGACACGTTATACAATATGCGATATGCCATTTGCCTAAGACTTGAGAACAAAATAAATGTTTGAACATTCTCCTTCCCATTTCAGAGTCATCTTAGTTGGATGTTTGCATGAACTTTATGGTGGGTTTGCCTTTGATGTAACAAAATACGTACATTGTTATGATAACGGTAGACCACTTCTTCAAGATGTCAAATTTTGTACATTCCCATATGACGATAGATGCTTCACACATTGTAGACTTGTACTTCATAGAGATTGTCTGCCTGCTTGGTGTGATCACAATAATCACTTCAGACAGGGGCATAAAATTTCTTACTCATTTTTAAAGGATTTTATTGGATGAGATTAGCATAAAGCTTCAGTTCAATTCAACAGCTCATCTGCAGACGAATGTACATACTAAGATGGTGAATCAGAGCTTAGACAATCTACTTATGTGTTTCATGGGCAAGACTATAAAGTAGTTGGACTTGATCCTTCCCTCGGTCAAGTTTGCTTAATTTGTCCACTTCTTGGTTCATAGTTCACAACCCTTTTGAGATTGTATATTGGCGGAACCTCCTCACAATACTGGAGTTACTAATGATACTTTCCACTAATAAACTTAGTACTGTTGTCGAGTAAAGTTAGAGAGATTCAAGCCTTTACAAGTATTTGAGAGAAGAAATTATGTACAAGAAAACCGGGTACCATAAGTAAACTAACAAATCAAGGAAATCCTTGGTTCTTATTTAATGAAGTTTTGTATGGATTAAGTTGAAGAAAGATATAATTTTCACAATTTTTTTTTGGGAAGCTCAAACCAATAGTTGATAGTTCATTTAGTATTGTCAAGAAGATTAGTGAATGTATATAAGATTGACTTGCTAGGGACTAACTTCTTTTGCTACTTTCAACATTGTTGATATGTTGCCATACTGTGAGGATCCATATGCTTCCGGTGAAGAACGAGCTCTGTTGAGATGGAAACTCGAACTTCGATCTATTTACAATCAAAACTACACTGCAGAAAAAGGATCATATCGATTCGAGAAATTCAAAATAATTTATCAAACAGACACGCAACAAAGTAATCCCATAAAACATACCAATATTTAATGTGGAATAACCTTGAAAAGGAAAAAATCACAGTCACATCACACAAAAAATTCACTATGAAAGAAGAAATGTACACAAATTTACACCACTCTTATCTTCTTTTTACATTACTAGAAGAATTTTGCTCCAAATCCTTTTTAGATCGCACAAGCAAAATCACTGCTCCTAAATCTATCTCTCAAACTTCACCGCTCCGAAATCCACCTCTCAAACTTCTCTGCTCCACACAAAATCCCTTCGAGAGTTCATTGCATGCAAGAGATTTGCAAGAGAGAGAGAGAGAGAGAGAGTATCATCGCTCCGAATTGAGGGCGTAAGAATTGAATCGGGAGAAAGTCTGCACTGACTTAATCACACCTTTCCTCTGCGTAATTATTCTAGCAGCTTTGTTCCATAACCTATAATTGAATGAATCGTAGCGTAGGTAAGCCACTACTTGGTGTAATGACTCTGTCTGGTGTAGATATGCCCAATACTGGCATGGCTACGACGGTCTTGTTGCATAAGGGCATCGTTTTTACAACACTGGGGTTCCTTGTTTTTGCCACTGCTGCTGCTTTAACCCAAATAAAGTAAGGCATTAGACTCAACAATCTCTCACTTGGAGACCAAAATCTGTCTTCTAGGTTTGTACAAACATCTAGTCTTATGCCGTAAAGTGGTTCACCTTCAGTCTCAACCTTTTTGGACCCCAATTGAAGCCAAACATAAGTCCAATTTCTTGATCGTCACCACCTTAGTCAACATATCCATATGATTCTGAACCGTCTGTATCTTCGCTAAGAATAACTAACATCTTGGAGAGAGCAAATAAAGTGATATTTTAGCTAAATATGCTACGCTCTGTCATGAGAAACACCGTTCTTAGCAAGATGAATAACACTCATACTGTCGCTATGAAACTTTCCAATCCCCGCTCTTTGCCCAATTTTACCGTAAAGCTCTGTAACCAAATCATCTTCTTACTAACAATGTATTTGAATTTCATAGTTGAAAGTGCAACAATCTTCTCCAGTCTGGAAACTCGATTCACCGATGTGTTCCCTAAAGTGAAGGTATACTCTATTCTACTTCTTCTATTATCCAAATCCCCTATCAGATCTGAATCTACAAATCCTTGTAGGTTGATCCTTGCATTTTCAAAGCAAAGTGCATTGCTGATTGTTCCATCAAATACCTGAGAATACACTTTACCTCCTCCCAATGATGTTTTTTTAGATTACCCATGTATCTGTTGACCACTCCCACTATATATGCAATATTTGTTCTCACGCATATCATAACATATGTCAAACTCCCAACTGCTAAAGTTATGGAGTTCTCATCCGTGCTTGCTCTGTTTTTGACTTATGTTATAATTCCTTAGATAGCTTGAAGTGACTACTTAAGTGGGTGCAAACTGGTTTTGGCTTGCTCACGTTGAACTTCTGAAGGATCTTCTCAACATATTTTGAGACTACTTTAGTGTACCTGCACTCTTGTCTTTGTTAATTCTCATCTCAAGAATTTTTTTGATTGGACTAAAATCCTTCATCTCAAACTCCCTTGATAATTGATCATTCAAGTTTTAAATTTTCTTTGTAGTTGTTGCTGCAATCAACATGTCATTTACATACAAAAGTAACAAGATATAACAATTACCAATGTTTTTGATTAAACAACAGTGGTCTGCTTGGTACTTCATGTACCCACAGTTTGACATGAATCTGTCAAATTTGTTGTACACTGTCTTGGGGTCTGCTTCAAGCTATAGACTTTATCAACTTGTAGACCAAACTTTTTTTTCTTGAAATTTCATAACCGAGTGGTTGCACCATATAAGGTTCCTCTTC
The DNA here is from genome assembly GCA_002079205.1 of Phalaenopsis hybrid cultivar. Taxonomy (NCBI): domain Eukaryota; kingdom Viridiplantae; phylum Streptophyta; class Magnoliopsida; order Asparagales; family Orchidaceae; genus Phalaenopsis; species Phalaenopsis hybrid cultivar. The sequence continues at coordinate 101,113 of JXCR01133331.1, forward strand.
CAGTTCTCCATGTAAAAATATTATTCTTACATCCATCTGTTCCACATATAAATTTCATAACAGTTGTCATCTTTACCACATGAGAAAAATTCACAGTGTAGTCCACTTTCTCCTTTTGTTGAAAGTCCTTCACAAGAAAATTTGCCTTGTAGCGCCTGCTACCATCTGACTCCTCTTCCAGCTTGTAGACCAACTTGTTGTGTAGTGCTATTTTGCCATATGATAATACCATCCAATTCTAAGTGTGATTTAACATCAGTTACAACACCATCATCATGGTAAACTTCTATTCTTTTGAATCTTCAACTTGAGTGTCCTACTCATTGCACTCTAGTTCACCACTATAAGTGAGAAATAAATAATTTAGAAAAAGAGAATACCTCTATTCCTGTCTTGAGATTTTGCCGAACCTGACTTCAATAGCAAGTGATTGAAGAACTTCTTATGCTTCACATGATTGGGCACTCCTTTTATCTCCCACTGTTCAGATCATTAACATATAGAGAACACCTAAATATTTTCACATGAGATAGCTTTATCTCTGTCACTAGGCTTCTTCATGTAAGCATTCATTCAAAGATATTGAAAGACCACAATTGATAAACAATAGTGTTCACTGCTTCTGCGTAGAATTGCCTTGACAAGCTTGCATGCAATCTCATACTCCTGGCATGCTCCATGATGGTTATATTCATGCGCTCAACCATTTTATTCTACGGTGGTGTCTTTGAAATTGTGAAATCATGTTTGATCCCTTATGCAACACAAAAATTCCTGAACCTCTTGCCTCTATTATCTGATTTGAGATACTTCAGCCTCAATCATGTCTCATTTTCTACCATGAACTTCCACTTCATAAACACTTCAAATACATCAAATTTATACTTTAAGAAGTAAACTCATACATTTCTGATGTGGTTGTCAATAAAAGTGACAAAGTAGCGAGAATGTTTAATGGACTGAACTAGAGTAGGACCTTATACATCAAATTACACTAACTCGTGTTTTTTTAACTTTACCTTGACCCATTTTTGGGGAAATAAACTTTTTTCTGTTTGCCATATACAAAGTCTTCATTGAACTTTAAATTCACGGATTTCAAACCCCGAAGCTTGTTTTTTGAATGTAGGGACTTCATACATTTTTCACTCATATGGTAAAAAATACAGTGCCAAAGATCCACATCAATCATGGTTTCAGCCACATAAATGGATTCTGCCATTTCATTGATCAAATAAAGAGTTCCTTTAATGTTTCCTCGAGCCATCACCATTGCTCCCTTGGTCACCTTTCATGAATCACCTGTAAATGTAGCCAGTCATGTACCCTGACTTTTCTAGCTAGCTCATCGAGATCAAATTTTTCTTTAGACTTAGAATATATCTAACTTCATCGAAGAATATATCTAACTTCATCGAGCTTCCAAACTGTTTCATTTGACAATTTGATATCAATATCATTATTTCCTACGATTGCAGGTCTTATTATCTCCCAAATAAGCTTTCCTTAGAGTGATTTGAGTCTAATTTTTAAACGTTTCTTTGTTGGGGCATGCATGAAAAGAAAAACCTGAATCAACTATCTATGATTCAGTACCGACTAGGGATAAAACCTGGTGGTCAACTTGGATATTACCTATGAAGACATTTGTAGAGAAATTGCTATGTTGGCCTTTACCCCAACCTTATTTGAAGTTTGACAATCCTTCTTGAAATGACCTTTCTTCTCGCATTTTCAATTCACTTCCATCATTTCCTTTCTCTGACCTGGACTTTTCTTTTTTGGACTTGTAGTTGTCTCTACTTGTATTTATGTTCAGATTTGTTCCTCCGTTTTCAACATTTAACACAGAATTTGAAGATTTACTGCTCGCTGCATTTTTGTGAACTTCATAAGTTAATTTCGTACTACCTGAAGAGTCGCTCATCGTCGTTAACAGTCCATCCTAGACTCGCAACTATACGACAATGAAGATAGAATTAACAGTGCCTGACCTCGTCATTGAACTTGATGCCGATATAACACACTTGTTTTATCACAGAGTTGAATTATTCAAATATTCAGCCACTGAACTCCCTTCAATTGAATAATCTCTTCATAAGAAAAATCTTATTGGAAGCAGAAGGTTTCTTATAAATCCTTAATAGTGCCGCCATAAGTTCCATTGTAGTTTTCCCATTTACTACATTGAAAGAAACATACGAGAAAAGTGAAAGACGAATCAAATTTAGAGCTGTTTGATCCAATACTTTCCATTTTTCTAATGCCATCGTTCCAGGCTTCTTGGTGATTCCTTCTAATGGTAGATACAACTTGTTTTGATACAAAAAAAAAAATCCATTTGTATCTTCCAGAATGCCAAGTTCGACTAGTTGAACTTCTCTTCCTTTTACGGCACTTCGTTGGCAATTGCTCCCTCTCGAATCAAAAGTATTCAAAAAAGAAACCCCACTATGATATACTTGTTGGGATAGAAACTTAAGCTTCTATCGATTTACAATCAAAACCAAACCATGGAAAAATGATCACACAAATTTGAGAAATCCAAAATAATTTGTTGAATAGAAATGCACAACAAAGTAATCCTATTAAAATACCTTAATGTGGAAAAACACGAGAATGGGAAATACTCACAGAGCTACACCACACCAAAAATTTTATCATGAAAGGGGAAATGTATAAATATTTACACCACTCTGATTTACTCTCTATATTTCTGAAACATACAACAATTACGCTCCAAATCTTCACTTGATCACACAATAGAAATCTCATCCACCTCTCGAACTTCATCGCTCCACGTGAAAGCCTTTGAGAGTTCATCACTTGCGAGATATTCGCAAGAGAGAAAGAATATTGTCGCTCCAAATTGAGGGCTTAAGAATTGAATTGAAAGAAAAACTGCCCCTGGCATAATCACGCCGCTCCTCGCATAATTATTCCAATTTTTATTCCGAAACATGAAATTGAAAGACCTGCTGCGCAGGTACGCCGCTACTCGGCGTAACTGCACCGTCTGGTGTATTTGCACTCAATGCTGGCGTGGCTGCGCCAGTCTTGTGGCATAGGGGTCCCATTTTACCTGCACTANTAATCTTTATTCCGAAACATGAAATTGAAAGACCTGCTGCGCAGGTACACCGCTACTCGGCGTAACTGCACCGTCCGGTGTATTTGCACTCAATGCTGGCGTGGCTGCGCCAGTCTTGTGGCATAGGGGTCCCATTTTACCTGCACTAGGGTTTTATGTCTTTGCTACCGCCGTTGCTTCAGCCCAAGTAAATTAGTTTCCACACTGGACAAGCTCACTCCTATCCGGGGAGAATGATGTGGGTTGTCCCATTGTGCGCCCCTCCCAAGCCAAGAACCGGTCTAGGGGGACCAGTTCAAACATTCTCTACCCCCATNCCTACTCGGGGAGAATGATGTGGGCTGTCCCATTGTGCGCCCCTCCCAAGCCAAGAACCGGTCTAGGGGGACCAGTTCAAACATTCTCTACCCCCATNGCTACCCGAGGAGAATGATGTGGGTTGTCCCATTGTGCACCCCTCCCAAGCCAAGAACCGGTCTAGGGGGACCAATTCAAACATCCCCCTTAGGTGCCCTATTTATCTTAGGCTATTTATTAGGGTTGTTTTGCTTTGGGATATTTAAATATGCTGTAAATTTCTGTTTTGGACATTTTCCGCTTTGGTTTATGCATTTGAGATTATTTCTCTAGTTTTTCTTTTTCAAAGTGTTGTATCCTTAAATCTCTCTCAGGTATTGTGCTTGTAACATGAGTAGACTTTGGTGGTGAACTTTTCTGGACATCTAAAGACCTCTTGCAATGCTCTCTGGCGTAGAATGCTGACCTTTAAAAGAGGAGCATAAAAAAGTTTAGTGTTGCTGAGATGAGAATGCTTAGTTGGATGAGTGGCTTGACACTTGAAGACAAAATGCGAAATGAATATACCCGTGATAGGGTTGGTGTGCTTTAGTAGAAGACACGATTCGAGAGTCATTTTAGATGGTTGGTCACATTAAACGCCGATCATCTGATGATCCTGTTAGGAAAATAGATATTTTAGATTCGATTTATGTTAAGAGAAACAGAAGTAGACCTAAAAAGACTTGGGTAAATTGTATAAAAAGTGATTTTAATCTATTAGAATTGAATGAAAATATGACTTTCAATAGGACGCAATGGAGAAAAAGGATTCATGTAGCCTACCCCACTTAGCGGGATAAAGGCTTCTTGTTGTTGTTGAAGACATGTCTCAAGATTTATATCAATTTTTTTGTTGGAAATGCCTTGTCGTACTAGTTTTATAAAATAATTCTAAGGCGCTGATGTGATTTTGGGGAGATGTGGTATGACAATCATTTGTCCGTGTGTTTTAGTTTGAGTTGAAGTAGAGTGGATAGGACCTTCAATAAAAATGGAATGCTTATAAGTGAGACTTAAAACATCCAGGAAAAGAAGAAAAATCTTGTAATGGGTTGACAACTATGCCTAATAAGTGAGATGAGGTTGTTAACATCATGTCAATCTTGATAATAGGGCGTGTTTTTAGATCCATTGAAAGAACAATTGGTGGAACTTACGACCTCTAGAGTGACGGAACCTTATAATGGGTCTTTTGACTTTTCCTTGTGGTTGAGGTTTCTTGATTAATTAAATTGATTTTAGTGGATCAGGAAGACCCATATAGAAGATTTGAGTTGTCATTTTGACCTTTGATATGAGTATTTGGACTTATAACCTCATATTTGAGGGAGTTTCAATATATTGAATAAACTTCAGAATGATTGATAATGCGAGTCATATGATCTTTCCTTGTAGGCATGATGACTTGCATAATTGATTTTTCGACCTTAACATGTAAGCAAAGGCATCCCATATGATGGTTCTTTTGACTTTATCTTGTAGACAAGTTGGCCCATATAGTGGATTTGGTTGCAAGAAGTTCTAAAATGATTTTATTTTCTTTGTTATTTTAGTTGCGGCTTATATTGATCTTTGAATAAATTTTATTTTGTCCTTTGTTAAACAAAAAATTAGACTCCACTTTTTTGCACTCGTACAAGTTTTTGAGTGACCATTTTTACATCCACTATATTTATCAATGTTTGCTGCAGTGGTTAAATTTCATTTTCTTGTTTCAAATTTATAAGAAATATTTGTTTTGCAATGCTTTTTTAAATTGACATCATTGTTCCCATCAAACCAATCTAAGAGTTAAAGGTACATCTATTGATCATCTTTATTCTCTTCTTACTAGAAGTTTTCTTGCTTGTCAACAAAGGATAACCCCTCCCAATTATCAATTTGAAATCCTACACATGTTGATGACTTCAAGGTGACTGATCTAGTATACAAACTCCTCTCGATTTTAGCTAAATGCTATTGAATTGTCTCAACTTGACTCAATTACCATGGGGAAAAAGATCAATCATAGTTGGACCAAGATCAATCAAGGGAGGAGATGCCTCTTGATCAACAAAGATCAATTACGTAGGGGTGGTTATAAAAATTTGATTGGATCAAGAGTGAAGATTTGGGGTTAATTTTGCCCACCAAAAATCAATAAATATCATTTGTATTTAGGCTGTTATAGAAATTGTTATTTTTGTTTTTCTAATCTTTTTTTGTTATGTTTTTATTATTCTTATCATGCCTACAGTTAGTGGATGGCATTTAATTTTCCTTTGGCAGACAACCAAAGAGATTGTGTATTGATGAATTTAAAATCTTATAGTGACCATTATGACATTCATTTGATTGTGATTCAAGCATGTCCTCTTAACTTTTGATCATGCTTAGTTGTTAGCGAGATTAAAAAAAAAGAAAGCAATTACTCCCTATTTGGACCAAAGACCAATAAAGGAAGAAGAGATCTTGGTAGAATAAAAAATAAATGTTAAGAGGTGGTTTGCGAAACTTTTTTAGACCAAGGATCTACAGAATGGTGTTTTCAATATAGTTGGAGTGCTTGGCCAAAGATCGACAACTCCTAAATTATGCACCTATATTTTCTTACTTTTTTATTTTATTTTCTTGCTTTTGGTGATCGGGTATGAGAAAGACAAGAACATCCAATTCCCATATGTTGAAGATGGAAAATTGCTTTTATGTTGTAGTTTAGGGCTCTGAAGGCTCTTTTGCTCTCAATTCAAACTTTTAATATTGCTAATTTTGTTTGCTTAAGTTGTGATTTTTTGCTTTCAATATTTTCACGGTTGGGCGTAGTCATAAATTATACATGAAAATGGTTTTAAATATTTTAAGATGCGCACATAAATAATATTACCAAAAACATGGAAGATGTTGTTTATCTGATTTTCGAAATTTACTAAACTAATTAATATTTAAAATAATTCCAACATTACGCATGCTTGCTGAAACTACAAAAAACATTTTTTAAGTGAAATTATTCATGAAAGCTGAAGAAACAAAGTTCTTATTGCTATTTAATATTGCTTAGTTTATAAATCTAAAAATTTGGGTATTTGATTTGGCTATTTTTGAGGTTGTTTTTGTAGATACTGGTTAAATCCTAAAATAATCCTCCTACTGTTCCTATGTGGTCAATTTAGTCTTAGAGAAACATTTATCTCCAGTTTAATCTCGACTATGTAACAACAACAAGTTTTTATCCCACTAAGAGGGATCTACTACATGAATCCTTTTTCTCCATTGCATCCTATTGAGTGTCATATTTTTATTTAACTCTAATATGTTAAGATTATTTTTTATACATTAGGTTTACCCGCCTTGCTTAACATAAGTCAAACCTAAAACTTCTACTCTACTAATAGGATCATCAGATAGTAGACATTTAATGTGACCAAACCATCTAAGATGACTCTCTCTAATCTTGTCCGCCACTGGAGCTACAACAACCCTATCATGGATATATTCATTTCACAGTGTCTCCAAGTGTCAAGCCACTCATCCACCTAAGCATTCTTTTCTTAGCAACACTTAACCTTTTTTCATGCATCTCTTTTAAAAGCCAATATTCTACGCCATAGAGCATTTTAGGTCTCACTACCATCTTAGAAAAATTTTCCTTTCATTGTAAGCGGTATTTTTCTATCACAAAATAGGTCTGATGCATTCCTCACCACCGTCTTATAAAATTTTTCTTTCAGTCTAAGCGGTACTTTTCTATCACACAAAAGGCCCGAAACATTCCTCCACTTCAACCAAAAGCGATACTTTTCTATCACACAAAAGGCCCGAAGCATTCCTCCACTTCAACCAACCAACTTTAGTACTTTTCTATCACATAAAAGGCCCGAAGCATTCCTCCACTTCAACCAACCAACTTGAATTCTCTACTGTATCACACAAAAGGCCCGAAGCATTCCTCCACTTCAACCAACCAACTTGAATTTTACTATTAACATCTCCCATCTATATCACCATCGCTTTGAACAACATACCCAAGATATCTAAATCATTCACAACTTTTACCCGAAGCATTCCTCCACTTCAACCAACCAACTTGAATTCTATTATTAACATCCCCATCTATGGCCCGAAGCATTCCTCCACTTCAACCAACCAACTTGAATTCTACTAATAGCATCCCCATCTATAATCACCAATTCCTCAACTTCAACCAACCAACTTGAATTCTACTATTAACATCCCCATCTATATCACCATCGCTTTGGACAACGGACCCAAGATATCTAAATCGTTCACACCTTTTAATAATTTGATCACCCAAAGTCACGCTTCTGGCGTTCACATTTAATAGTTTGATCACCCAAAGTCACACTTCTGTCACTGGAGCTATTACTACTAAAATTACATTCCATGA
>JXCR01133331.1:109059-128969 GCA_002079205.1 Phalaenopsis hybrid cultivar
TGCTTTTTCTCTCATTTTATCCACAAGAAGGATATCATCAACAAAAAGCATACACCAATGTACATCCTCCTGTAGATGTCCAGTAAGACCATCCATAACTAAAGTAAAAAGATATGGGCTTATAGCCGATCCCTGATGTAATCCAACAAAAATAGGAAAATATTTGGTCAATTCTCTATTAGTTTGAAAACAAGTAACAACTCTAGTATACATATCTTTAATGAATTGAATATAAGTCATATCAACACCTTTCTTCTCAAGAACTCTCCAAAGGATATCACTTGGAACCTTATCGTAAGCTTTTTCTTAATCAATAAAAATCAAATGTAGATTCTCCTTATTATCTAAACTTCTCCATCAAACCTCTCAATAAATGTATAGCTTCCATAGTAGACCTGCCCGACATAATGAACTTCTCCATCAAACTTCTCAATAAATGTATAGCTTCCATAGTAGACCTGCCCGACATAAAGACTTTATCGTAAGCTTTTTCTAAATCAATAAAAATCAAATGTAGATTCTCCTTATTATCTCTCTCTCAATAAATGTATAGCTTCCATAGTAGACCTGTCTGGCATAAACCCGGCATAAATCTAAATTGATTATGAGAAATAAATAACATGTACAGCATACATAGTAGACCCCCGGCATAAATCTAAATTGATTATGAGAAATCTTTGTGATGCGTCATAACCTATGCTCAATTACCCTCTCCTATAACTTTAAAGTATGACACATCAACTTAATTCCTCTATAATTCTCACACTCTTGGGCATCCCCTTTATTCTTAAAAATGGGGACCAAAATACCCTTCTTCCACTCCTTACGCTAATTTTTAGGTTTTAAAATAATATTAAAGAGTTTAGTAAGCCAAGAAACTCCTAAATCTCCCAAATATTTCCCACTTTAATATCAGGTCCTACACACTTTCCACCCTTGGTTTTCTTTAAAACCTCCTCAACTTCTTTTTTACTAATGCGACAGTCAAAATAAAATATTTTATCATTATTCACGATATTAAGATCACAAAGGTCGATTGTATTTTCAGAAAATTCATTAAAAAGTTTATCAAAGTAACTCACCCACCTATGTTGAATATCTTTTTCTAAGAAAAGTACTTTTTGATTTTCATCTTTAATACACTTTACTTGAGTTAAATCTTTACTTTTGTTTTCTCTTTATTTGACTAGTTTATACATATTTTTCACCCTTTTTAGTATCTAATATATTATAAAGATCATTAAAAGCATAATTTTTAGCGTCATAGATTGCTCTTTTAAACTCCCTGCGGGCCGTTTGATATTTTTTCCAGTTCTCTAAGTTTTTACATTTAAACCAATTTTGATAGCATAACTTCTTATATTTTATATTTTCTTACACATTATTATTCCACCACCAACTATTTTTATTTATAAAATTTTTTTCTTATGATTCTCCAAACACATCTTTTGCTACTTGTTTAATAGTGTTTGTTACTTTATCCCACATAACATTTGTTCCTTTATGAATATCCTAAAATTTGAAATCTTGAATTTTACTCATAAAAATAATTTTATTTGTGTCCTTTAAATTTTTCCATCTAATTCTACGATGATGATTCATAGTATTTTTTATTTTATAATTCTTAATCTTAAAATCTAAAACTAATAAACGATGTTGGGTACTTAAATTTTCACTTGGAATGACATTAAAATATTTACAATCGCGACGATCTCTTTTTCTCATAAGAAAATACTCAATTTGTGTTTTATTTGATCCACTATTATAAGTAATAAGATGCTCGTATCTTTTTTTGAATAAAGTATTAGTAATGACAAAATCATACGCTAAAACAAAATCTAAAATAACTCTACCTTCTTCATTAGTTACTCCAAAACCGTAGTCATCATGATTATTTCTGAAGTCTTCTCTCACTCTACCGACATATCCATTTAAATCTCCTCCAATAAAAATTCTTTCTTCAAGAGATATCATTTGTATTAANCGGACTGTCTAGGTGGAGATTGGGTTTTGTCCTGGTTTCGGGCAAGAGTTTGAGCTCAAAATTGGCTTTCTGTGGTGGAATNCAAGACTATCCATAACTAAAACAAAAATATATGGGCTTAAAGTCGATCCTTGATGTCATCCAACAGAAATAGAAAAATATTTTGTCAATCCTCCTTCAGTTCAAAAACCAGTAACAACTCTAGTATACATATGTTTAATGACTTGAATATAAGTCATCAACACCTTTCTTCTCAAGAACTCTCCAAAAGATATCTCTTGGAACCTTATCATAAGCTTTTTCTAAATCAATAAAAAATCAAGTGTAGATTCTTCTTATTATCTCTGAACTTCTCCACCAAACCTCTCAACAAATGTATAAATTCCATAGTAGACCTAGCCAGCATAAATCCAAATTGATTATGAGAAATCTTTATAATACGTCTTAACCTATGTTCAATTACCCTCTCCCNTCATAGTAGACCTAGCCAGCATAAATTCAAATTGATTATGAGAAATCTTTATAATACGTCTTAACCTATGTTCAATTACCCTCTCCCATTAATATTAAAGTATGACACATCAACTTAATTACTATAATTTGCACACTCTTGTGCATCCCCTTTATTCTTAAAAATGGGAACCAAAATACTCTGTTTGTGATGCGTCTTAACCTATGTTCAATTACCCTCTCCCATAATTTTAAAATATGACACATCAACTTAATTCCTCTATAATTTGCGCTTTGGGCCATCTCATTTATCTTAAAAATGGAAACCAAAATACTCTTCCTCCACTCCTCGGGAATCTTTTTAGTTTTTAAATTAATATTAAAGAGTTTAGTAAGCCAAGTAACTCCTAAATGGACCAAAATACTCTTCCTCCACTCCTCAGGCATCTTTTTAATTCTTAAAATAATATTAAAGAGTTTAGTAAGCCAAGAAACTCCTAAGTCTCCTAAATATTTCCATACTTCAATTGGGATGTCATCAGATCCTACAGATTTTCTACCATTGGTTTTCTTTAAAGTCTCTTCAACTTCTTTTTTATTAATCTGACGGTAAAAATAAAACGTTTTATTATTATTAACGATATTAAACTCACTAAGGTCGATCATATTTTCAGAAACTTTATTAAAAAATTTATCAAAATAACTCACACAGCTATGTTGAATATTTTTTTTAAGAAAAATATTTTTTTATTTTTATCTTTAATACACTTAAGTTAAATCTTTATTTTTCTTTTCTCTTTGTTTGGTTAGTTTATACATATATTTTTCATCATCCTTAGTATTTAATCTATTATAAAGATCATTAAAAGTAGAATTTTTAGGCATTTGCTTCATCATGAACATCCCAAATTTTGAAAGGTTGAATTTTACTCATAAAAATAATTTTATTTGTGTTTTTTAAGTTTCTTCATCTAATTCTACAACCATGAGTCCTAATATTCTTTATTTTACAACTCTTCATCTTAAAATCTATAACTAATAAAAGAAGTTGGGTGCTTAAATCCTCACTTGGAATGACCTTACAATCTTTACAATCTCGACGATTTTTTCTCATAAGAAAATAATTAATTTATGTTTTATTAGATTCATTCTTATAAGTAATAAGATGTTCATCTCGTTTCTTGAATAAAGTATTAGTAATAACAAAATCATACGCTGAAACAAAATCTAAAATAGATCTACCTTCTTCATTAGTCACTCCAAAACCGTAGCCACCATGAATATTTCTGAAATATTTTACCATTTTACCGACATGTCTACTTAAATCTCCTCTAATAAAAATTCTTTCTTCAAGAGGTATCATTTGTATTAATTCTTATAAGTAAAATTTATCTTTAGACCCTATATCTAAACCTACTTGAGGAGCATAAACACTTATAATNAAACTTAAAAACAAATATCCAGTGTAGAACATTACAAAATTAATATAGACACCTCACTAAACCGTGAATAACATGACTACCAAAGCTAAGAAAAAAATTATTAAAATAACAATTAATAATATGATAACATTATTTTTAAAATACAGATGGTATATGTCACCAGATAAGCTACTCTCAAGGGAAACTCTCCACGCCCGATCACTCTTGGCAGTGAAATCTTCCAGCCCATCTGCTCAAGTAAAATAGTTACAATTTTCTGTGATTCTTATTGGACACCTATAAAACTCTCCCGTAGATATGTGATTGTCGTGAAGTAAGAAGAAAACATTGTAGTTCGCAGTAGCAGTGCAATTCTCTAGAGGTACCAGAAATCCTCNCTACAACATTATCTTTCAAAATCTTATCTATAATTACACCTACACCATTTCTAATGCAACTCTTACCAGAATACCAAAGTTTAAAACCTAAATTATCAATCTCCTTAGCCTTTTCTTCAAATCTTACCATAATACTAAAGTTTAAAACCTAAATTATCAATCTCCTTAGCCTTTTCTCCAACCCACTTAGTTCNAACACTTACACCATTTCTAGCGCGACTCTTACCAGAATACCAAAGTTTAAAACCTAAATTATCAATCTTTTAGCCTTTTCTCCAACCCACTTAGTTTATTGAGTACATAAGATATTAATTTTTTTAAGAATCATAATATCAACTAATTCTATTGATTTACCATTAAGAGTACCTATATTCCAAGATCCTATCCTAATATTAGTTTCATTAGTTTCATAGACTGACTNCATAAGATATTAATTTTAAAATCAATGTGTTCAAAAACTTATTTGAAATCATTTAATACCTAAACAATGGACATTAGATCAATCATATCATTTTGAAAAATTGTGGAATAACATTAAATGAAACCATAACTCTAAAGAAGGTATTGGGTTTGGTACCCTAGAACCTTGAGATGACACAGAGTTTTTCCTAGTTGTCACCAAAGGACCTAATTTTGAGCAAACAACTAATCTTGTAATAAAGATGCACTAACAAAATTTAAAGAAGAAAATAAATCAAAACTGGATGAACTAGCAGAAATAAATTTAGGAATGAAAGAAAATATGAAACCGACTTTTATTAGTTCATTTCTTAATGACATTGAAGCAAAAGAAATAGTTCATTTATTGACATAATATAAAGACTGCTTTGCTTGGAGTTATGATGAAATACCTGGACTCGCTCCAGAAGTTGCAGTCCATAAGCTTGGATTAGACCAAACTGTGATTCCTATTAAACAAGCTCCAAGACATATTGACCGACTTTTTTTTGTAAATCGACAATTACAAGAATTTGATGGCGCTACTAGAAGATTTAAATTCCAGCAACGGTGTCNTTTTATTATTAGACCCTATATCTAAACCTACTTGAGGAGCATAAACACTTATAATATTAAAAATCTTAGTCATTCCAAAATTTATCTTTAGACCCTGTATCTAAACTTACTTGAGGAGCATAAACACTTATAATATTAAAAATCTTAGTATCAATGGATTAATCTTAAGAGCTATAATTTTTCCAACTCTTTTAATTTTTTACAAGTATTATCTTTCAAACTCTTGTCTATAATTACACCTACACCATTTCTAGTCCGACTCTTACCAGAATACCAAAGTTTAAAACATAAATTATCAATCTCCTTAGCCTTTTCTCCAACCCACTTAGTTTCTTGAATGCATAAGATATTAATTTTCCTATGAATCATAATATCAACTCTAGAAACTCTCAAATCATAGTAGATTTGATACCCTCTCCCATAATTTTAAAGTATGACATATCAACTTAATTTCTCTATAACTTGCAAAATCTTGTGCATCTCCTTTATTCTTAAAAGTGGAGACTAAAATAATATTCCTCCACTTCTCAGGCATTTTTTTTTATTTTTAAAATAATATTAAAGAGTTTAGTAAATCAAGAAACTCTCAAATCTTCTAAATCTTTCCACACTTCAATTTGGAAATCATCAGGTCCTAATGATTTTTCACCCGTGATTTTCCTTAAAGCTTACTCAACTTCTTCTTACTGATGCAAAAGTAAAATAAAATATTTAATTATTATTGATTATATTAAGATCACTAAGTTTGATCTTATTTTTCAGAAATTTTTTTGAAAGTTTATTAAAATAGCTCACCATCTATGTTGAATATCTTCATCTACTAAAAAACACTTTGTGATTTTCTTCTTTAAGACACTTGAATTAAGTTTTTAGTATTCTTTTATCTTTGTTTGATTTGTCTATACATATATTGTTCACTCTCTTTAGTATCTAATCTACTATAAAGATCACTAAAAACAGAATTTTTAGCATCACAAATTATTCTCTTAGATTCCCTATGGGTCACTTTATATTTTTCCTAGTTTTTTAAGTTTTTATATTTAAACCAATTTTTATAACACAACTTCTTATATTTTATATTTTTTTGCACATTATTATTCAAACTCCAACTATTGTTATTTATGATTTTTTTTTATTCTCTAGGTATATCTTTTGCCACTTGTTTAATAGTATTTGTTAGTTTATTCCACATAGAATTTGCTTCTTCATAACATCTCAAATCTTAAAGTCTTGATGATTACTCTTAAAGATATTTTTATTTGTTTTTTAGATGTCTCCATCTAATTCTATGATAATATTTCTTTGTATTCATTTATTTACAAATCTTTGTTTTAAAATCTAGAACTAATAATCGATTTTGAGTACTTAAATTTTCCCTTGAAATGACTATACAATCTTTATAATCACTACAATCTTTTTTTCTCATAAGAAAATAATCAATTTGATTTTTATTAGATCCATTCTTATAGGTAATAATATGCGCATCTTTTTTCTTAAATAAAATATTAGCAATAACAAAATCATGCGCTAAAAAAAAATCTAATATGACTTTACATTCTTTATTAATCACTCCAAAACTATAGCCACCATGAATATTTCTAAAATCTTCCAATACTCTACATTTTGTCAATTTAAATCTCCTCCAATAAAATTTTTTTCTTAAAAATGTATCATTGGTGTTCTAGGTCATTCCAAAATTTTTCTTTTGAATCTATATCTAAACTTAAGGAGTGTAAGCACTTGTAAGGCTAAAAATTTTAGTATCAAAAACAATCTTTAGTGTTATCTTTCTATCTTCAGTTCTATTAACTTTACAACATTATCTTTCAAACTCTTTTATATAATTACTTTTATACAATTTCTAGTGTGACTCCTACCTTACTACTAATGTTTAAAACCTAAGCTATCATTCTCCTTACTCTGTTCTCCAACTCTTTTATGTTCTTGAATACATAAGATATCTATCTTCCTGTGAACCATCATATCAACTTATTCCATTAATTTACCCGTGAGAGTACCTAATTTCAACTTTGCAAAACTGATCTAAAATGCTTCTCTTGGGACTAAATAGATATCAATTTTATTTGCTTGAGGGACTAAATTAAGATCGAATTTGTATCATAATTAGTTCATGTTGGATCATTTTGAATCATTTTTGTAAATTCAATGGACTAAATTAGAGAAAAGTGCTATTCTATAGAACTAAATTGATCATATGCAAATATATTTTTTTTTTCAAGTATCAGCCAATGCACCTGGAAGAGCTTTGCTTTGCGTAAAATTATCACAGCTGCTCTAAATACAAATTTACTTTATTTTTTGTTTTGGCATGATAGCGCAACAATAACTAAAACTGATTAAAAATTTGCTTAATTGACAAGACTTTGTCGATTTGAAAACCACTAATCAATCTAGTTCTAAAATTAGTTGTTTTGTTAGCACCTTCGAAAAATATGCCGCACCTGTGTAGAACACGTATTGGACATCGACGCTTTTCGGAAACACCTCAACACTTGTCTGAGAGTGCATAATATGTAACTGATTTTTTTTTTGGGACTGACACTCACGCCCCGACATCACATCAGACATGAACTCAACACGATTTGGGAAAAATGAGACATTTGATGTAGAAAATCATAAATACACGTATAACACTAGTTATACCTTATAGTTGAAGCTGTCTTCAATTTTGTAATGTCAAAGCTTTCTCTAATATTTGCCAAGCACTAGTTCCCTCTTTATTTTTCGAAACTGAGCATCAAATGTCCATATTACACTCGTCGAGTGTTTTAGTTCTCTTTTGTTCATTGAAGTCGAACCTACACCTGCCAAAATGAAATCTGTAAGCTTCTTTATCACAACCCGAGCATGAGTCAAACATGTCCGTAGAAGCCAATCCAAATTGTTCGCAAACTTTGTGGCGCTTGCACTTAAGCTTCTATTCATTGAAGCCAAATGGAGTTAAAGCAGCCCTAGTTTGTAATTGATAATTTATATATTTGTTAATCTTTAATGAGTTAATAGTTATAAATCTGTAATTATTCTAATCCTAAAAGTTAATTTTAACTTAATTAATTAAACAATGTATAATTGTAGGATATTTTAAATTTTAATAGATAAGTTAGGGAAATTGTTTTGAAACATATTATTTGTCAAATTTTGAAAATTAAATTTTATAAACATGAGGTTTCATAATACAAGTTAAATTTTATTCTTGCATATTTTATTTTGTGATTTCTTTAATAAAGAATAATGAAAAAAATATCGTTTAAATTAATAATTAATTAAATATTAAAACGTGTCCATGATGTTGTGTATCCTATTTTCTTTAATTATGTCGTATTACTGTATCGTGTCATGTTGGTGTCCCTTTGTCCGTGTCCGTGTTCGTGCTTTATAAATTGATGTAGTATATATGTTAGAAACATGTTTTAGTTCAAATTCTGCTACTTATAAGCTGTCATTATCTGGTCATTATATTTTCATTGCATCATTCTAACTACTGTTCAAAAATACATCACATGTTTTATACATTCAATTGATGGTTAGTGTGTTGAATTCTCGATTTTTCTTTTTCCTTTTGAACACCTTTCTGATTATGACACTTGCAGTGAGGATAGAATCCTGAAATGCCGCCCACCTTATGATCAACTACTATTGTTAACGCGTTTCTTGGTTCCGTACATGCTCCTACAATGTTATGGATTCAACATGATAGATTATTTTTCTATGTCCCTTTGTTGCTATCAATCTTGGCTACTCCCGCTTATCCTCTCCTCTGTTAGTGATTTGTGGGTACAATAACGACAACAACAACAATAACAAAACTATGATCCCACCAAGTGGGGTCAACTACATGAATCATTTTTCTCTTTTTGCGTTTTATTTTGTGTCATATTTTCATTTAATTCTAATAAATTAAGTTCATTTTTCATACAATATGCCCAAGTCTTCCTAGGTCTACCTCTCGCATTCTTAAATTAAGTCGAATCTAAAACATCCGCTTTTCTAATCGGATCATTAGATGGTCGACGTTTATTGTGACCAAACCATCTAAGATGACTCTCTCTAATTTTGTTGGTTACTGGAGCTACACCAACCATATCACACATATATTCATTTCGCATTTTGTCTCTAAGTGTAAAGCCACTCATCAACCTAATCATTCTGATCTCGACAAAACTTAACTTAGTTTTATGTTCTCTTTTAAGGGCCAACATTCAACACCATAGAGCATTGCAAGTCTCACTACCATCTTATTAAATTATCGTTTCAGTCTAAGCGGTACTTTTCTATCACACAATAGGCCCGAAGCATTCATCCACTTCAACCAACCAACTTGAATTCTACTAATAACATCTCCATCAATATCACCATCACTTTGAACAAGAGACCCGAGATATCTAAACCGTTCACACATTTTAATAATCAGATCACCCATAGTTACATTTTTGTCACTAAAGTTACTACTACTAAAATTACATTCTATATATTCAGATATAGTTTTACTCAAACGAAAGCCTTTAGACTCCAAGGTAGACTTCCATAATTCAAGTTTTTTCTGAGCTTTTTCTCTCGTCTTATTCACGAGAAGGATATCATCAGCAAAAAATCATACACCATGGTACATCCTCCTGTAAGTGTCCAGTAAGACCATCCATTACTAAAGCAAAAGGATATGGGCTTAAAGCCAATTCCTGATGTAAACCAACAAAAATAGGAATATATTTGGTCAATCCTCTTCAAACACAAGTAACAACTCTTGTATACGTATCTTTAAAGACTTGAATATAAGTCATATCATACCTTTTTTCTCAAGCACTCTCCAAAAGATATCTCTTGGTTTGTGGGTGATACATATATATATATATATTGACAATTACATACACAACACTCAAAACATTGCTATTTACAAAACTAGCATCTTGTTAAAAACATAAGAATTGTGCCATATGTATGAGAATCTATAAGTTGGAATTTTATTATTATTTAGGTGAAGATTGAATCCAAAATCTTGGCAATAACTTCCCAAGGAACTTACCAAACAGATTAGTTGGTACCACAATTACATTATAAAATATTAATACTGAAGGTTTGGTTATTTTATTTCGGAATTGGGAAAGGGGGATTTACATACATACATCACAATTCTTATGCATTTACATATCTAACATTTAAACTTTAATATTTACTTGCATAACATTCCAGTGACTCAGTCGTATCAAGACATTTACATGAATTGATATATTTTACTTTAGAAAAGTTAAGATTAGAGATATTTTTTATATGACNTACATAAGAATTGTGCCATATGTGTGAGAATCTATAAGTTAGAATTTTATTATTATTTAGGTGAAGATTGAATCCAAAATCTTGGTAATAACTTCCCAAGGAACTTACCAAACAGATTAGTTGGTACCACAATTACATTATAAAATATTAATACTGAAGGTTTGGTTATTTTATTTCTGCATTGGGAAAGGGGGATTTACATACATACATCACAATTCTTATGCATTTACATACCTAACATTTAAACTTTAATATTTACTTGCATAACATTCCAATGTCTCAGTTATATCAAAACATTTACATGAATTGATATATTTTACTTCAGAAAAGTTAAGATTAGAGATATTTTTGATGTGACTTAGAGATTTGGGTATTATACAAGTAAATAGAAAATTGTGGTAACTGGTATGAATGCAAAATCCCCCCTTTATTAAATACAAAACACAACATTCCTGCCCTTTAGAATACAAATTTTTTTTTTTCACAAGTTCTGAGAAAAAGGTAATTTCCAGTTCCAGAGCCCCAGCTGGATACCTTTGTGTTTTGCAAGGCGAAGAACAATGTGGGAGCTTTCCAGTTGGATGACATGTAAGTATATTTGTTCTTTAACCCCCCAGAATTTCTCACCAAATTCTACCATCCCACTGCAGTATTATTGATAAAAACATGATTTTTCTCGTCCCGAAGGGGAGAAGAGATCATCGACTTGGTCGNCAAATTTTTTTTTTCACAAGTTCTGAAAAAAAGGTAATTTCCAGTTCCAGAGCCCCAGCTGGATACCTTTGTGTTTTGCAAGGCAAAGAACAATGTGGGAGCTTTCCAGTTGGATGACATGTAAGTATATTTTATCTTATGCCCCTCCCCCCAGAATTTCTCACCACCTTCTACCAATCCACTGCAGTATTATTGATAAAAACATGATTTTTCTCGTCCCGAAGGGGAGAAGAGATCATCGACTTGGTCGCCGGCGATTTATATGTTTTAAGATACAAGTCTATGAAGGGTCTGGTCGATGGCGGCCGCATCGATCTTGTTTGACAAAGTAAGTTTTACTTGTTGCTTTTGCTTCTTTTTATTGTTCTTATAACAAAGTTGACAACAACACATATGTATGTTTGATATATTTTGAATACTCTTTTGGGCTGTTTATTTTATTTTATTTTTTGGTGATTTAGATAGATATTGTAATAATTTCATATCTTTTTTTAAAAAAAAAAATAAATGCTTTAGTTTTTCTATTTAATTGTAGTGAAATTTACACAAATGTCAGGTAATTCTTATATATTTACATATTCAATATCTAAATTTTGATATTTACATTTGTAAGACCTCTGTGTCATAAATCTATGTATGAAATGGTGTTTTCCCTTTTAAAAAGCTAGAAGTGATATTTTTGATGTAATATCAAATATTCAAGTGTTATTCATGCAAATATGAAAGTTTAAAGTGTTTGAAATGTGCATATAAAAAAGTTGTGGTATGTAAATATGTAATGTAATATCTAAATCATTCCAAAGACACTACTAATGTTATCTGAAGTAAATGTACTGTTTGATGTATATAATTGATGTGCTTTGGATCAAGATGCTGTATAGTAGTAGATAAATATAAAAATTTATGTTTTGCATGTATAAATACAAAAAGATTTGTGATATATAAATCTCTCATAGGCGCACATGGGCAATGGTATGTGCTATGTTTCTTTTTTTTTTTTTTTCAAAGATAAATAATAGTCCATTTTGGATAGTTATTAATTAAAAGTAGGACAAAAGATTAGTCCTAAATAGGCAGAACATTAGATTAATTATAGATATTGGAGGAATTATTTATTATATGGTCAGTTGTCAAGGACAAAAAGTCTCACATCTGTTAGGTGTAGGGTCGAAAAAGCAGTATTTAAGTTATGGGCTGCTCACCAACCATAAGAGCTCTTTTGGGAGGTGATAAATGATATCATAGTGATTACTGTCTGTTAGTGGGACCTTCGGTGGAGTCGATCCGTGACGAGGGCGTCGTGTGATTGGGTGGAGGAGAATATCACAGGTAAAAAGTCGCACATCGACTAGCTGTAGGGCCGAAAAATAGTATGTAAATGTCGGGCTGCCCACCACCCTTAAGAGTTATTTTGAGAGGTGACACAATGTTGACTAATTTGGATGATATTGGAGGAATTGTTTATTTCAATCCTAGAAGACTTGAGCTGGAATCTGTGGATTATGATGATTGTGTTTCCTGTTCTCATGGGTCAAGAATAGTTTAAAAAAAGTTGAGTGTTTGGTTTTTAAGATAGAAAATTGACTGTATTATTTTATTAACTGAGAATAGGATATAATATTAGTGAGACCAATTATTGATAAATATAATATAACTTCACTTATAAATTAAAACTTACGTAGGATGTTACTTAGTAATTTATCAAATTAGGGTGCTATTTATAAAATTAGGTAACATATTCTTTTTTTTAATAAGAAAGTGGAGAAGCATGAATTCTATAAGGGGTGGTGGCTACATGATAGAACTCAAAACAATGTTATTTATAAATATAGTGCATTCTTTTATTTATTTTTCAAATTATGTATTTATAAATCTAGCGCCTTCTTTCTTCTAATTTCAAATCCTCACTCGAATATCGAAACCAAACTGATATTTTTTATTTTTTATTAAATTCTCAAATATTTGATTGTGACATGGATAAATGCATCAGTTCTATAGATCAAACAATGTGTCTGGGAGCTAAATTTGTAAATGGCAATATTTCGGAGTGTTGTAATTATCCCTTATTGTAGCAACATATGGGCACTTGTAAATTAAGCAACTAAATTGTAGATTTACTTGATTTATTTATTTATTTTCAGTTATAACATATGGTCACTTGTAAATCTTTTGTTTTATGGGAGTAGTGCTTGTTTTCTTTTTCGAAAGCCAAAATAATCATATAATCTTTGTTGGTACTGCCATCAACCCACCTATTATAAAAAAGAAATTCAAAAGATTTTAAAAGAAATGAACTCCTTTAATGATTTTTAAGATCAAATTTTAACGCTTAAATTGAACAGAGGCTTTTCATTCGAATTATTAATGCTTATTGTTGTTGTTTTTTTTTTTTTTTCATCTATTCAATAAGAAACAGTAAGAAGATAATTGAAAACAATTGGATGAGAAGGAAAGCGATTGATTGAGGGATGGAGAGAAATGTACAAAGACTCGACCTAAGAAATAGAAGAAAATGAGAGGTAAAAGAGACTAATCGAAACATAAAGGCAAGAGTGAGTGGTATGGGAAGAGAGATAGAGAGAGAGAGAGAGAGCAGATGGTGGGAGAGCAAGTAGAAGGGATAAATGAAAAGGGGCCAATATCGTTTATCAATTTTTCTTCTATTTTTTTCCCTTTCAATTTATCTTTTATCTCTCCCACTCAAAAACCCATCTCTTAATATTCCCATCATTCCCCTTTATCTCTCTTTTAAATATCATATCATGCAATTTTATGAACTTGATATAATGATGGTATGTTTAAGTCGTGTATCATCATGTTATGGTAATAGAAAGTAAGCTTAAGAAGGAAGTATTAGGTCAATAGGCTATCTTTCTTACCCCTCTTAGTTCTATTGTCATAAACACTCCTCGTACACACACACACACTCTCTCTCTCTCTCTCTCTCTCCAACATTTATTTTGATAATCATGATAAATTTGTCTTTAGCTTATTAATTTTTATGCACTTTGTATGATTAATAGAGATTGATTTGATGGTTGAAATGTGGTCTCAACCTTCTACTCATGACCAACTTTTCAGATCNCAACATTTATTTTGATAATCATGATAAATTTTTCTTTTGCTTATTAATTTTTATGCACTTTGGATGATTAATAGAGATTGATTTGATGGTTGAAATGTGGTCTCAACCTTCTACTCATGACCAACTTTTCAGATCATTGGAAACCCCCCCATTTTTTTTAACAAATTGATTATAAATTTATTTGTGGTTTCAACCTACTCATTGGTCTAAGAGTGATGTATATAGACAATTTTTTGGCTTACTCCATTATTCACATAGGGTTTGCTAGCCCCTTTCTAGAGAATTTAGAGCTATTTTTTATAATAATCATGAGTAGAAGATTGGTTCTTGTGAATATCATAGAGATGGGAAGCTTATTCTTTCCTCTATCATTAGTTAAGTAGACAATGTTTCTTCTACCCTTTTAGTGAATTAATTCACTATGTGAGCATAAATCATTGTTGTAAAGATGACATGGAAAAATAATTGAAAAAATATCTTTCCACATGACAAATAACTAGTTAGATATAATTGGTTGAAGTGGTTTCCTTAATTGATAAATTGTGTTATCATAATTGATTTTTCTTATACTTCATGGTGTATTGATTATGAAAGTAAACCAATCATATACTTATTTAGGGATCTTGCAAGATTTTTATTACAGAGTGATTTCCACACTCAATTAAATATTTTTGTTAATCTTCGTTAATTTATTGAGTTCAAAGACATCTTAAGTTAATTCCACAAGATGAAAAAAAATTCTCCTATTAAAATGAGAGAACATATTAATTTATACCTTAAGCACATCATTTCATTTTTATCTCTTAGTATGTCTTTTGAGAGAAAATTTGAGGTTAGAGTGAACTAATAATCTATCGAATTCATTAAAAATTGACTTATTCTCTATTTAATGGGTAACTTATATAGTTTTCAAGTAGAGGTGACAAATGGATTGTCATATCTACACTTTGTTAACAGATTGATCAATTTATTTTCTTCTATCAAAATTCGCAAGATGAAGAAATTTTTAATTTTGTTGGTTTTAACTTAAAATTTATTGACATAATTCCTAAGGATGGAATCCTAAAAATCATACCTAGTACATGATTTATTATGAGTTGTGAGCACCAAAAACTTCAAGTTTTCTTACCCCAACTCCATGAAGAGTTTGACCTATTATATAAGGCTACATAATTATCTTAATATTCATGGATTTAAAGTTAATTTGGATATATCACATGAGTGTCACACATTATGGATACTTGAGTTTGACGCCTGATTTAAAATTGGTCCCATCTATAATGAAGCCAGTAGTTTCTCATGGCTCACGAATATTAATTAGATAATGTTATGAAAATAAAATCAATTGACTTAACTCAGAACTATTGACTGATGCATAAGAATGTCAAGGACAGTAGCTAAATTAGACTTATAATTTTAAAAGTGTGTTTGCGTGCCAAATGACAAGAAAGTTATCTTTTATTTTATTTTTTAATATTTTTTTAATAATTTTGATAACTAAGAAAATTATATTCAATTCTTGTTATTGATATTAACTGTGTCATTATCAATTTAATCAAATAAATAATAAGATGATATATGACTGATGTCTTATTTTAGTTAATATTTGACATAATTTAAAAAATATGGAGAAATTCTTAAAATTTGAATTTTGAAGCGCTTCAATTTAAAGATAATATAATTAAAATCTTAAATATATTATTCTTGTACCAATGAAATCTTCAAAAAAAAGTTATTTATAAGTTAAGAAATATCATTAATTTTGATTGATTAATATCCATCTCAAATATTTAATATTGAATTAAAAATTAATAATTTTATAATGTGTTCTTTAAACTTGTTATTTATGTCATATAGTTGTGTATCTAAAATGATTATGAAATGATATAATCAATTTTATAATGATATTGTATTTTTCTTACAAGATGTTGATTTCTAGCATAAGAAATATTCAATATATAATGCATATCATTTTTCACTAAATAATTTCTCAAAATCTAAAAAATAATACTATCTTTTTTCTCTTAAATTTTTTTTTAAAAACATTTTATTGTTAATATCAAATGCATCTTATTAATGAAGTCATTTAATTTTCTTATAATTCAAGAACAAACAAAACTAATAATAGGAGACAAATAGGCAAAATACTTTCGAACAACAATGACTTACTAAATTTATAATATAATATGCAAAAGAGTGATCTCTGATGAACAAAATTTGTAATAAAACTTCAACTCATATTTTTCAATTTCATCAAATTCCGAATAATTTGATCTTGATCCATATAAATGCACCCGTTTAGCAGTTTTTAAAAAAAGTTTTGAGTATCATGCATGTAATTTTCCCTAATATCCCACTAGAAAACCATGTGTTATAAGAATAACATATATTTTACCTCTAAATATTAGTTACATATCAAACTCATCTCCTTCAATAAGTCTTAACCCTC
The DNA here is from genome assembly GCA_002079205.1 of Phalaenopsis hybrid cultivar. NCBI lineage: Eukaryota > Viridiplantae > Streptophyta > Magnoliopsida > Asparagales > Orchidaceae > Phalaenopsis > Phalaenopsis hybrid cultivar. The sequence continues at coordinate 125,867 of JXCR01133331.1, forward strand.
CAATCACATTATACAGTGCATTGTACTAAGGATTGTAGCTCGCCATATACAATATTCAATGATGTGCTATGTTTCATTTTCCAATAAATATCTTTCATTTAATATTAAATAATTAGATAGATAAAAATTTATTTAAAGTATATTGTTTTACTAAGGATGAAATATCATATTTATGAATATTTTAGATAAAATTTAGGGAAAAATATTACATCAGGACTCCGAACGTAGCTCTACGTAATATCTGGTTGTGTTACATGAATATTGCATCAGCTTTATTTGGAAAAATGATGTGTTATTCAAGTATTATATGATGTTATTCGATTATTTTGCGGTGTTATTGGAATATTCCCCCGTATTACTTGATTTGAGGTTGTGTTATACTAATAACATAATGAAAATTCAAATAACACGAGAAATATGTCGAATAACATTACCCCAAATCATGTAACATGAATATCCAGTTATGTTACGGGAATATTCCATCCGCTTTATTTGTAAAAATGATGTGTTATTCGATTATCATACTATGTTATTCGATTATTTTGCAGTATTGTTGGAATATCCCCTGAGTTACTTGATTTAGGACTGCGTTATTCGACATATTTCCCGTATTATTTCAATTTCCACTATGTTATTAGTATAACATAACTCCAACTCAAGTAATGCGGAGAATATTCCAATAACACTTCAGCCCCAAATCAAGTAACACAATAAAATATTCCAATAACACCGCAAAATAATCAAATAACACCATATAATATTTGAATAACACATCTTTTTTACAAATAACGCAGATGAAATATTCTCGTAACATAACTAAATATTCCAATCAAAACGTACCCCTACTTTAGGAGTCCTGATGTAATATTTTTTCAAAATTTAGGAATATTGACATAAATGCTACGTAATTCTTATATATTTATATATTCCTATCTAAATTTTCATATTTATATATCTAACTTTCTAAATCTCTAAGCTAAATAATTTTACTGTATTAATCTTTAAAAGTGAAGTATGACTTTTTATAAATAAATTTATAATAAATATAAATATCAAATATATGATATGGAATTAAATTTCATTAAAAATTATTGAAAATCATAAACAATAAAATAGAAAATAAACATTAACTTATTATATTAAAATTTGTTTCATCAAATTTATATTATTAAATAATGTGAAATTAATTTAAATAAAAATTTATTTTAGCGTTAGCATTCCCGAAAAGAGCATCGCCTTAATTACCCATAGGGCCTATATAACAGAGTCACATGCTGTCTCTCTCCGTGCTTGCTCTGTTCCTCTGCATACTCTGCATCTCTCCTCTTCCCGTCCCAGATTCCTTGGCTGCTTGCCCCCCTCCGTCTGCTTTGATTCTTCAAGGGCAATCGAGGAGGTATTTTTTCTATCTTTTGCTCTGTACCATTTTAATCTCCTACAAATCGGTATACTGTGAGAGTTCTTATGCCCTAGATTGTCGAAAGATCTACAGTCAAAGATCCGGCGAAAGGATTTAGGGATATGCGTTTGCATCTTTGAAGCAAATCCGATCCCATCTATCACCCCCTAAGATGATCTTTACCGATTCTCCGGACAATCACCAGAACGAGATTCTGAATCCAGCAAAAGATCAAAGTAGAATCCGGAAGCACAGAGGATCAACANGGACAATCACCGGAACGAGATTCTGAATCCAGCAAAAGATCAAAGTAGAATCCGGAAGCACAGAGGATCAACAGCGACACAGCTNAGACAATCACCAGAACGAGATTCTGAATCCAGCAAAAGATCAAAGTAGAATCCGGAAGCACAGAGGATCAACAGCGACACAGCTATTGCCGTCCCGTTGGAGAAATAGTAACCAAAATCGGATTTACTCTGCGAAGCTATACGCTGCTCTGCGCCGCATACGTCGTACCGATTCTCCGATGAAGCCAAATGGCCGATCCATCAGAGAGGCCGCAGATCGGGCTCTGGCGGTTACCGCTGGTGGACGAACGCGGTGGAGCAAGGCGATTCTTTCCGGGGGCCGATCTACCCTGCGCAAGAATCGGCGAATCCGGCCTGCCGGTGTTGGAGAGCGGCGGTCGAAGCTGTTTGGTGCGGGAANGTTCTCCGATGAAGCCAAATGGCCGATCCATCAGAGAGGCCGCAGATCGGGCTCTAGCGGTTACCGCTGGTGGACGAACGCGGTGGAGCAAGGCGATTCTTTCCGGGGGCCGATCTGCCCTGCGCAAGAATCGGCGAATCCGGCCTGCCGGTGTTGGAGAGCGGCGGTCGAAGCTGTTTGGTGCGGGAAGAAGAGGGGGGACGATTCCGGCGGTGGAGAGGAAAGTGAAATTTCTAGGGCGGTTGGTTCCGGGTTGCCGGAAGCTGTCTCTGTCTTCGGTGCTCGAAGAGGCTGCCGATTACATCGCGGCGGTCGAGATGCAGGTCCGTGCCATGACCAGTCTTGCAGAAAAGCTTTCAGGTTTCGCCGGAGTCCCGGTGGCGAATGCAGCAGAGTCCGCCTCTGGTAGTCCGATTCCAAGCTGATTCCTCGCCGCATCCCTTCTCTCTCCCTCTCTCACTTACCGTAATGCGCCTGTCTATTTTTTATTTTTTTTTCTCCATTTCGCCCGGTTATAAGATTCGTGCTAATTTTTATGTAAATTATTTGTTTTTGTATTTTAATTCCATGGAAATGTATTTGATCTGTGTTCATCTCTCAAATAAGAGCCCAGAAATTAGTCTGAATCATTGGATAATACGTGTGTATGAGCATGTTTTATCCAATTATTCTATATAATCTCCCATTTGGCTATCCAAATCTTAGTTCTTGTTGAACTTCTAAAGAAAATTACATGAAAAGATCCAAGTTAGCTTTTTTTTTTCTTATATAGCTCAGTAAAAATCAGATAAATTGAAAAAAAAAATTATAAGGAAGATGCTGCTAAAATTTCTAAAATTCCTATCAAAAGGGGTTTAGGACAATGTTAAAATTATNCCCTGGAGCTTGAAATCGTAGCCTGCGACACTCTGTCGTGTGTTTGCGTACGTTTCTGACTTCAGCTACAGTGCTGGAGTCGTGATTACCCTCTAGTCGAGAAGAACCATGCAAGGG
>JXCR01133334.1:4696-18209 GCA_002079205.1 Phalaenopsis hybrid cultivar
GTTGGGTGCAAATAAACTGAGAAATATTACTATCGGGCGTAGAATTGGAGATTTTAGAGTGACTCACTAAAACCCCCAATTCGGTCTTATCGTTTGGGTGCTGATGTGTAGATGTTAGCCCTCAGATGAGGGGAATGTGGTAGCTCCGAAGTGAGAGCCGGTATCCTCTCAGCCTAGCCGCAGAATCAGTAACCAAGCATAGGATTAGTCAATGTTCTTTATGCCTGGACCCCAAAGAGTAAAGAATAGGTATGCTCTTATTTGACACAATATAAATTGAACTAATTCATTTTATTCATTTCGCAGATTCAGTAAACAAGCGTAGGATTAGTCAATGTTCTTTATGTCTGGACCAAAGGGTAACGGCAGAATCAGTAACCAAGCATAGGATTAGTCAATGTTCTTTATGCCTGGACCAAAGGGTAAAAAATAGGTATTCTACTATTTGACGCAATATAAATTGAACTAATTCATTTTATCCATTCACTATAATTTCTTGACAAGGAGAATGATNAGGAAATATTACTATCAGGCGAAGAATTGGAGATTTTAGAGTGACAGACTAGAATCCCCAATTCGGTCCTATCATTTAGGTGCTGATGTGTAGATGTTAGCCCTCAGGTGAGGGGAACGTGAGAGCTCCGAAGTGAGAACCGGTATCCTCCCAGCCTAGCCGCAGAGTCAGTAAACAAGCATAGGATTAGTGAATGTTCTTTATGTCTGGACCAAAGGGTAAAGAATATGTATGCTTCTATTTGGCACAATATATATTGAACTAATTCATTTTATCCATTCACTATAGTTTCTTGACAAGGAGAAGGATGCTTTCTTATACATCGAATATCACAATTACACCCTACTTTCTATCCTTAGTTACTTATTAATTATTAAAATTATCTATTTATTTCAATTGCCTATTAGTGACAGATAAGCATATTGAATGTCGTTGTTGTGATTAAAGTCTTAGTTCGTAATTTTAAAAAAACTCCTGTGGGATCGATATCTAGGACTCCATTAGAGCCTTATATTACTTGAACAATACGTATAGTTGCGTTGACAAATTCGACTTTAACATTATTGAATATTATAAGTATACATATTAACCAAATCAGACACATTTATAAAGTTACGATGAATTCTTTGGACACAGTTGCTGGAAATTAAATCTTCTAGTAGCGTATCAAATTCTTGTATTTATTGATTACAAAAAAAAGTCGGTCAAGTTTTTGGCGTCATTGCCGGGGAATTGATTGAGTGAGTAAAGTCACGATCATAGTAACGGACAAATTAAGATTATTAGAAAATTTTTACTTAAATTGCAACTTATTTTTATATTTATATTTATGTTAATTATATTACTGAGTGCTGATTTCAAATTGTATGCGTAAATTTGGATCTGAAAATCTTATACCCTACGATTCAGAATTAAAGCACTGTTAGAAGGATCAAAAAATTAAGAAGAGAACCTAAAAATTCTGATACAATGGAAAACAACCTGAACAATCACAGAATAGAAAACGAGCACAGACCTAGACCCTTAAGAGATTATACAAATCCTATAGGAGATGAGATTCACTTGTCTATCCAAAATCCTAATGTAGCTGCTAATTCATTTGAGCTTAAACCTGCTTTTATCCAAATTGTACAAAACAATCAATTTGGAGGTACATCAAATGAAGATCCTAATTTACATCTCGCTAGTTTCTTAGAACTATGTGCTACTTTTAAATATGACAGAAACACCAAATGAAGATCTTAATTTACACCTCGCTAGTTTTTTAGAACTATGTGCTACTTTTAAATATGACAGAGTTTCGAACTACACCTCGCTAGTTTTTTAGAACTATGTGCTACTTTTAAATATGACAGAGTCTCAAACGATTTATTAGACTTAGACTTTTTCTTTTTTCACTCAGGGATAAGACTAAGATGTGGTTAAATTCGTTAGCACTTGGATCTATTAGAACTTGGGGAAAACTTTAACAGAAATTTCAATCCAAATATTTCCCTCCATCCAAAACTGCTAAACTAAGAAATGACATAACATCCTTCTGTCAGATTGATGGAGGTCAATATATGAAGCTTGGGAGAGATTTAAAGATCTTCTTAGGAAGTGTCCTCATCTTTCATTACCAGATTGGTTAATAATTCAAACTTTTTATAATGGATTAGTGGGATCTCTTAGATTGATGATAGATGCTGCGGCTGATGGTTCTTTAATATCAAAACCTTTTGATGAGGCTTATTCATTAATAGAAGAGAAAATATAGATGTTGCGGCTGGTGGTTCTTTAATGTCAAAACCTTTTGATGAGGCTTATTCATTTGTTACCAGATTGGTTGATAATTCAAACTTTTTATAATGGATTAGTGGGATCTCTTAGATTGATTGTCACCAGATTGGTTGATAATTCAAACTTTTTATAATGGATTAGTGGGATCTCTTAGATCGATTATGATGTTGCGGCTGGTGGTTCTTTAATGTCAAAACTTTTTGCGAGGCTTATTCATTAATAGAAATTGCGGCTGGTGGTTCTTTAATGTCAAAACCTTTTGATGAGACTTATTCATTAATAGAAGAGACTGCGGCTTGTGGTTCTCTAATGTCAAAATCTTTTGATGAGGCTTATTCATTAATAGAAGAGATGGCTACCAACAATTTTCAATGGCCCTCTGAGCGGGTAAAACCTAAAAGAGTAGCTAGTATCTATGATTCTAATGCAATATCTGTGTTAACTTCGCAGATTGCTGCAATATCAAAGAAATTAGATCATTATGGGATGAATTATTCTTCAACAGCTCNGTACATGTTAAAAGAGTAGCTAGTATCCATGATTCTGATGCAATATCTATATTGGCTTCACAGATTTCTGCAATATCAAAGAAATTAGATCATTAAGCAATGAATTATTCTCCAACACTTCTTATGATGGAAGAGAATTCATCTGGGAAATTTGTGGATGTTAAACCTTCATATGAGACTTTAATTGCTATTAATAAACCTAACAACCCTTATTCGAACTATTATAACCCAGGCTGGAAGAATCATCCAAATTTTAATTGGAATAACAANTATGATGGAAGAAAATTCATCTGGGTCATTTATGAATGTTCAACCTTCATATGAGACCTTAAATGTTATTAATAGACCCAACAACCCATATTCAAATTATTATAACCCAGGTTGGAAGAATATCATCCAAATTTTAATTAATAACAATCTTCTACGATCAACAATGTGCAAACAACCCAATGAACCCATTAGAAAATTCATCCAACCAAGGAAATGTTAACTATAGACCCCAACAATGGGCAAACAACTCAGTGAACCCATTAGGAAATTCATCCAACCAGGGAAATGTTAATAAACAATGGGCAAACAACCCAGTGAACCCATTAGGAAATTCATCCAACCAAGAAAATGTTAACTATGGCGAACAACCCAGTGAACCCATTAGGAAATTCATCCAACTAAGGAAATGTTAACTATAGACCTGAACTATTGTAACCCAGTTTGGAAGAATCATCCAAATTTTAATTGGAATAACAATTCTTCTACAAATCAACAATGGGCAATGAAGAATCATCCAAATTTTAATTGGAATAACAATTCTTCTACAAATCAACAATGGGCAAACATCCAACCAAGGAAATATTAATTGTAGACATTCTTATCCTCCAGGATTTAATAGTAATACTCAAATTAAGGAAAAGAAGTTATCTATGGAAGAGCTAATATTAAACATGGGTCAACAATTATAGAATCAAGGAAATCAATTGCAAATTCAAGGAAATCACAAGAATATTGAAAGCCAATTATGGCATATCGCTACTCCGCTTAGTAACCGAACATTAGGAACTTTTCCGAGTACTGTGGAACCAAATCCTAAAGATCAAGGAAAAGAACAAATTAGAGACAAGAGTGCAAAAAGAAATAGAAACTAAAACAGAGAAAGTGGATACTGAAAAAGAAAAGGATCCTGAGTACCCAGATTTAGAGTATCCATTTGACACCAATGAAAATTACTATGGAGAAACCTCCACCACCGTTTCCTCAAAGGTTGAAGCAACACAACAAAATAAACAATTTTCCAAATTTTTAAAAATTCTTAAGAAGTTAACGGTGAACATTCCCTTCGTAGAAGCTTTAGAGCAGATGCCCAATTATGTGAAATTTATGAAAGATATTCTCAACAAGAAATGGAAGTTCACAAATAATTAAACTGATGCACTTAGCGAAGAGTGTAGTGCAATTATTTAGAAAAATCTTCGTGAAAAATTAAAAGATCCTGGTAGTTTCACTATATCATGTGTTATTGGCAAAAAGTTTTATAAAAGAGCTTTATGTGACTTGGGAGCCAACATTAATCTTATGCCTCTATCAATTTTCAAAAGATTTGGATTAGGAGAAGTCTCACCTACACAGTTATTGGATCGTTCAGTTACATATCCTAAGGGAGTTATAGAAGATGTGTTAGTAAAAGTGGACAAAAAGATCGTTCAGTTACATATCCTAAGAGAGTTATAGAAGATGTGTTAGTAAAAGTTGATAAATCGGATCCTTCAGTTACTTATCCTAAGGGAGTTATAGAAGATGTGTTAGTAAAAGTTGATAAATTGCAAATCGTTCAGTTACATATCCTAAGGGAGTTATAGAAGATGTGTTAGTAAAAGTTGATAAATTTGTTTTTCCTGTGGATTTCATTGCTTTAGATATGGAGGAAGATAGAGAAATACCAATCATTTTAGGGAGACCATTTTTAGCACTGGAAAAGCTATGATAGATGTTCAAAAAGGAGAATTAACTATGAGATTAAATGATCAAGAAGTAACTTTCAATATTGCAAAATCTATGAAATTCCCTGTTGTTGAAAGAGATAATAAGTGTTTTCGCATGGAAATTATTGAAAATCAACGGAACAAACATTTTAAAGAACATTTTAAAGAACATTTTGAAGATACAAAGTATTTTGAAAAAGAAGAGCATTTTGAAGAACAAATTGAAGAGAATGATGAAATTATTCTGGATAAATTAGAAAATGAAGAATTAGATTATGTTCAGGAAAGATTTGAGATGTTGGATATTACAGAAAATACTGATAAGAATCTATTTCCATCAATTATAAAACCACCCGAACTTGAGTTGAAAACATTACCTAACCACTTGAATTATGTGTTTTTGGGTGACTCATCTACATTACCTGTTATTATATCTTCAGAATTAAAAGAACTGCACAAGCAAAGACTATTAGACACATTAAAAAGATAAAAGAAAGATTTTGGTTGGACCTTAGCTGATATTAAGGGAATTAGTCCTTCAATCTGTATGCACAGAATTATATTAGGCCAAGAGTTGATCCACAAAGGAGATTAAATCCAATGATGAAAGAAGTAGTTAAGAAGGCAATTTTACAAGAGTTGATCCAAAAAGGAGATTGAATCCGATAATGAAAGTAGTAGTTAAAAAGGAAATTTTGAAATGGTTAGACACTGAAATTATATATCCTATTTCAGATAGTGCGTGGGTATAAATTTTGAAATGGTTAGACACTGGAATTATATATCCTATTTCAGATAGTGCATGAGTAAGTGTATTCATTATGTTCCTAAGAAAGGAGGAGTGACAATTGAAATAAAAGAAAATAATGAATTAATATATATCAGACAAGTTACTGGGTGGCATATTTGCATTAATTTTAGAAAATTAAACACTGACACCAATAAAGATCACTTCTCTTTACCCTTTTTAGATCAAATAATGGATAGACTTGCTGGCACAAATATTTTTGCTTTTTTGATGGATATATCGATTACCATCAAATTCCTATTGCTCCTAAGGATCAATAGAAGAGAACATTTACTAGTCCTTTTGGAACTTTTGCTTTTAGAAGAATATCTTTCAGAATATGTAATGCACCTGCAACATTCCAGAGATGTATGATGTCCATATTTAGTAAGTTAATTGATGATGGATTGAAAGTATTTATGGATGATTTCTCTATATTTGGAACATCATTTGACGCATGATTAAATTTCATTGAAAAGTTTTGGAGTTATACGAAAGAACTAATTTGGTTCTAAATTGGGAGAAATGTCAATTTATGGTTGCAGAAGGAATTGTGTTATGGCATAAAATTTTTGAAGATGGTATGGAAGCAAACCCTGCAAAATTTTCAGTCATATCTAAACTAACACCTCATACTAATGTAAGAGAAGTTAGGAGTTTTCTTGGACATGTTGGTTTTTACAGGCGTTTTATTAGAATGTAAGAGAGGTTAGGAGTTTTCTTGGACATGTTGGATTTTACATGCGTTTTATTAAAGACTTCTCAAAAGTTACTAAACCTCTATGCCAACTTTTAGAAAAAGACAAGAAATTTGAATTTTCTGAAAACTGTTTAAATTCCTTTGAGTTATTAAAAGAAAAATTAATCACATCCCCTATTATAGTTTCACTTTAGTGGGAGAAACCATTTGAACTAATGTGTGATACTAGTGATTATGCAATTGGAGCGATTCTTGGACAAAGGTACGAAAAGATTTTTAAAGTGATATACCACCCTAGTAAAACTCTTAATGATGCACAAATTAACTATATTGTTACTAAAAAAGAGTTACTGGCAATTGTATATGATTTAGATAAATTTAGATCTTATTTAATTAGAGCTAAATGTATTGTGCATACTGATCACTTTGCTATTAAATATCTAATATAAAAGAAGGATGCTAAACCAAGATTGATTAGATGGATACTATTGATGCAAGAATTTAATCTTATTGTTATTGATAAAAAGGGAACTGATAATCAAATTGCTGATCATTTGTCAAGATTAGAAAATCAGGATTATCTGACACTGACAATGAAATTACAGACAATTTCTCGAATGAACAAATTTATAATAATAGAAAGAGAACTGATAATCAAATTGCTGATCATTTGTCAAGATTAGAAAATCAAGAATTATGACACCCCAGAAAGGAAACTGATAATCAAATTGCTGATCATTTGTCGAGATTAGAATATCATGAATTATCTGACACCAATAATGAGATTATTGATAGTTTTCCTGATGAACAACTTTATAATGTTAATGAGTGAAAAATACCATGGTATGCTCATATTGTTAATTATATTGTAAGTAATATTTTGCCACCTATGCTGACATTGCAACAACAAAGAAAGTTTATTCATGATGCAAAAGCGTATTTTTGGGATGAGCTTTAATTATATAAACAATGTAAGGATCTTATTATGAGAAGATGTGTACCTTATGAAGAAACTGAGTTGATCTTTCAGAAATGTCATGATTCTGAATTTGGAGGACATTTTGTGATTGATAAAACTGCTTATAAAATTTTACAAGCTGGATTTTATTGACCTACAATATTTAGAGATGTTTATAGATATATAAAAACTTGTGATCGATGTCAACGAGTAGGCAATATATCTNGCTATTGAAGTTGTTCTTGGACAAAGGTATGATAAGATTTTTAAAGTAATGTACTACACTAGTAAAATTATTAACGATGCTCAAATTAACTATACTGTTACTGAAAAAGAGTTGCTGGTTACAGTGTATGCTTTTGACAAATGTAGATCTTATTTAATTGGGACTAAATGTGTTGTGCACACTGATCACTCTGTTATTAAATATCTGATGCAAAAGAAGGATGTCAAACCAAGGTTAATTAGATGGATACTTTTGATGCAAGAGTTTGATTTTATGGTTATTGATAGAAAGGGAACTAATAATCAAATTGCTGATCATTTATCAAGATTAGAATATCATGAATTATCTGACACCATAATAAAATTACAGACAGTTTTCCTGTGAACAACTCTATAATATTAATGAGTGGAAAATACCATGGTATGCTGATATTATTAATTATAGTAAATGATATTTTGCCACCTATGCTGACATTACAACAGCAGAGAAAATTCATTCATGATGTGAAAGCATATTTTTGTGATGAGCCTTATTTATATAAAAAATGTAAGGATCTTATTATCAGAAGATGTGTACCTTATGAAGAAATTGAATTAATTATTCAGAAATATCATGATTCTGAATTTGGAGGATATTTTGGAACTAATAAAGCTGTTTATAAAATTTTACAAGCTGGATTCTATTGGCCTACTCTCTTTAGAGATGTTTACAGATACATAAAAANCAAACTTATATATATTAATTACAGTGGACTACGTTTCTAAGTGGATTGAAGCACAAGCTTTACTATGTTGTGATGCTAAAAGTGTTTCAAGAATTTTGATGAAAAATATTTTCACTAGATACGGAATGCCTAAAATGATTATCACTGATGGAGGATTTCATTTTAAGAATAAATATATTCGGAGATTAGCAAAAAAGTTTAATATTATTCATAGAATCTCTACTGCCTACCATCCTCAAACTAGTGGGTTAGCTGTAGTTTCTAATAGAGAGATTAAACAAATACTTGAAAAGATTGTAAACCCTAGTATAATAGATTGGTCCACTAGNAATTAGATTTCATGGGACTATTTATTCATTCATCTGGGAACTTATACATATTAGTTGCATTAAACTACGTTTCAAAGTGAATTGAAGCACAAGATTTACCTTGTTGTGCCGCTAAAAGTGTTTTAAGATTTTTAATGAAAAACATTTTCACTAGATACAAAATGCCGAGAGTGATTATCACTGATGAAGAATCCCATTTCAGGAATAAATACATTCAGTGATTGGCAGAAAATTTTAATATTATTCATAGAATTTGTATTTCTTATCACCCTCAGATCAGTGGGTTAGCTGAAGTTTCTAATAGAGAGATTAAAAAAATACTGGAGAAGACTGTAAACCCTAGTATAGTAGATTGGTCTACTAGATTGGATACTACATTATGGGCTTACAAGACTGCTTATAAATCTCCTATTGGAATGACTCGTTACAGGCTAATTTTTGAAAAGACTTATCATTTACCAGTAGAATTGGAGCATAAAGCATATTGGGCGATTAAAGAATTCAATTATAATTGAACGGTGATAAGAGATTGTTACAAATGAATGAATTGGAAAAATTAAGAAATTAATCTTATGATAACGACTGAATTTATAAAGAGAAATTAAATTTATGGAATGATCGGAAGATTAACTAGAAGAACTTTGAACCAGGACAAGAAGTTTTGCTTTACAATACAAGGCTAAAGTNATGAAAATTTTGCCTTGGGCGCCGAAGGCGCCCTCGATGCCACCAACGGTGGGTTTTTGCCGAGAGACCAGACAAAATTAACACATAAGCACGTCGACGGCGCCCTCGAGGCCGCCGACGGTGAGACCGGTAAGATGACGGTTTCTTGTGTTCTAGTGGCAATTTTTTACATTTTTTGGGCGATAATAGTATTTTTAAATTAAAAAATCTGAATTCTAATCATATTTTCCCTCCAAAAATGAAGTGGAACTCTACCAATTTCATTCTTATGGCATCCAATTCCCCAGATAATCCTAGAATGCGAGTTTTCAATCGGTGAAAGTTTATTAGTGTGGAAGCACAGCGAATCTTCAATAAGTTGCTAACAAAGAAAAGGTTAATCAAAGAACGAGCATTCATGAATCGCAGATTGAATAATCCCACAATGGATATTGAAGAAACAATAGTGTGGCGAAGATGAAAAGTGTTGTGCTACACTACTGTCGTCGTGGTGGTTCCTGTGGTAAAAGAATTTTATGCAAATTTACATGAAATCAACCAAGGAGTTGATTTGCGAGGGAGATGGATCACTTTCACTCCTACACGGATCAACAAATTATATATGATATAAAATGTTTATGTCTGCCACTATTCCAATTTCATCCTAACGAGAGACCAGATGAATGAGATTTACCAATATTTAACGGACAAAACTGATGATTGGGAAACAAGAGAAAACAAGTATGTTAGTTTTTATGCAACATTCCTGAATCCCGTTTCTAAACATTGGCACTTTTTCATTTATGCAAAATTGTTACTGATAATGAAGATCGATAAAGTTTCTAAAGAAAGTGTCATTTTGAATTACTGCATCCAAAGGGGACTGCCGATNTATCGGAGGTACACCAAATGAAGATCCTAATTTACACCTCTCTAGTTTTTTTATAACTGTGTGCTACTTTTAAATATGACAAAGTCTCAAACGATGCTGTTAGACTTAGAGTTTTTCNTTTACACCTCTCTAATTTTTTTATAACTGTGTGCTACTTTTAAATATGACAAAGTCTCAAACGATGCTGTTAGACTTAGAGTTTTTCCTTTTTCACTAAGGGATAAGGCTAAGATGTGGTTAAATTGGTTAGCACCGGGATCTATTAGAACTTGGGGAGAACTGTCACAGAAATTTCTATCCAAATATCTCCCTCCATCCAAAACCGCTAAACTTAGAAATGACATAACATTGTTCTGTCAAATTGATGGAGAGTCAATATATGAAGCTTGTGAGAGANAACTGCTAAACTTAGAAATGACATAATATTATTCTGTCAAATTGATGGAGAGTCAATATATGAAGCTTGTGAGAGATTTAAGGATCTTCTGAGGAAATGCCCTCATCATTCGTTACCAGATTGGTTGATAATTCAAACTTTTTATAATGGATTAGTGGGATCANTGAGAGATTTAAAGATCTTCTGAGAAAATGCTCTCATCATTCGTTACCAGATGTGTTGATAATTCAAACTTTTTATAATGGATTAGTGGGATCACTTAGATCGATTATAGATGTTGCGACTGGTGGTTCGTTAATGTCAAAACCTTTTGATGAGGCTTATTCATTAATAGAAGAGATGGCTACCAACAATTTTCAATGGCCCTCTGAAAGGGTACATCTTAAAAGAGTAGCTAGTATCCATGATTCTGATGCAATATCTATATTGGCTTCACAGATTTCTGCAATATCAAAGAAATTAGATCATTATGCGATGAATTATTCTCCAACACTTCCTATGATGGAAGAGAATTCATCTGGGAAATTTGTGGATGTTAAACCTTTATATGAGACTTTAATTGCTATTAATAGACCTAACAACCCTTATTCGAACTATTATAACCCAGGCTGGAAGAATCATCCAAATTTTAATTGGAATAACAATTCTGCTACAAATCAACAATGGGCGAATAACCCAGTGAACTCATTAGGAAATTCATCGAACCAAAGAATTGTTAACTATAGACCTTTTTATCCTCCAGGATTTAATAGTAGCACTCAAATTAAGGAGAAGAAGTTGTCAATGGAAGAGCTGATATTAAACATGGGTCAACAATTGTAGAATCAAGGATATCAATTATAAATTCAATGAAATTAATTACAAAATCAAGGAATTGCTATAAAGAATATTGAAAACTAATTAGGGCATATCGCTATTGCGCTTAGTAACCAAACATTAGGAACTTTTCCTAGTACTGTGGAACCAAATCCTAAAGATCAAGGAAAAGAACAGATAAAAGCGATACAATTACAAAGTGGAAAAGAATTGGAAACAAGGGCACAAAAATAAAAGGAAACTGAAAAAGAGAGTAGATACCAACAAAGAAAAGTATCATGAATACACAGATTTAGAATATACACTTACACAAATAAAAATTACTATGAAGAAACCTCCACCACCGTTTCCTCAAAGATTGAAGCAACACAAACAAAATAAACAATTTTCCAAGTTTTTAGAAATTCTTAAGAAGTTAACAGTAAACATTCCCTTCGTTGAAGCTTTAGAGCAAATGCCCAATTATGTGAAATTTATGAAAGATATTCTACTTTAGAAATTCTTAAGAAGTTAAATGTATATATTCCCTTCATAGAATCTTTAGAGCAAATGCCCAATTAAGTGAAATTTATGAAAGATATTCTGAACAAGAAAAGGAAGTTCACGGATAACAAAACTGTTGCGTAAAATTTATGAAAGATATTCTGAACAAGAAAAGGAAGTTCACGGATAATGAAACTGTTGCACTTGAAGATTGTAGTGCAATTATTCAGAAAAAGCTTCCTGAAAAATTAAAAGATCCTCGTAGTTTCACTATACTGTGTGCTATCGGTGAAAAATTTTATGGAAGAGCTTTATGTGATTTGATAGTTTCACTATACCGTGTGCTATCGGTGAAAAATTCTATGGAAGAGCTTTATGTGATTTGGGATCCTGGAAGTTTCACTATACCGTGTGCTATCGGTGAAAAATTCTATGGAAGAGCTTTATGTGATTTGGGAGACAACATTAATCTTATGTCTCTATCGATTTTCAAAAGATTAGGATTAGGAGAAGTCTCACCTACTTCTGTAACTCTTCAGAATTTTCAAAAAACTAGGATTAGGAGAAGTCTCACCTACTTCTGTCATTAATCTTATGCCTCTATCATTTTCTAAAAGATTAGGATTAAGAGAAGTCTTACCTACTTCAGTAACTATTCAATTAGCAGATCGTTCAGTTACATATCCTGAGGGAGTTATAGAAGATGTGTTAGTAAAAGTGGATAAATTTATCTTTTGTGTGGATTTTATTGTTTTAGATATGGAGGAAGATAAAGAAATACCTATCATTTTAGGGTGATCATTTTTAGCTACTAAAAAATTTATGATATATGTTCAAAAAGGAGAATTAACTATGAGAGTTAACGATCAAGAAGTGACTTTTAACATTGCAAAATCTATGAAATACCTTGCTGTTAAAAGAGATAATGAATGTTTTCGCATGGAAATTAGTGAACATCTATTGAAAGTACATTTTAAAGAACATTTTGAAGAGAAAGAAAAATTTGAAGAGAGTGATGAAGTTATGTTGGAAAATTCAGAAAATGAAGAATTAGATTATGTTCAGGAAAGATTTGAGATGCTAGATATTACGGAAAATGCTGATGAGAATCTATTTCCGTCAATTATAAAACCACCTGAACTTGAGTTGAAAATATTACCTAACCACTTGAAGTATATCAATTATAAAACCACCTGAACTTGAGTTAAAAATATTGCCTAACCACTTGAAGTATGTGTTTTTAGGACTCATCTACATTACCTGTGATTATATCTTCAGAATTAAATGATTTGCAAGAGCAAAGACTGTTAGATACATTGAAAGATATTAGAAAGCTTTTGGTTGGACCTTAGCTGATATTATGTGAATCAGTCCTTTGATCTGTATGCACAGAATTATATTAGATGAATAATATAAACCAAGAGTTGATCCACAAAGGAGATTAAATCCAATGATGAAAGAAGTAGTTAAGAAGGAAATTTTGAAATGGTTAGGCACTGGAATTATATATCCTATTTCAGATAGTGTGTGGGTAAGTCCAATTCATTGTGTTCCTAAGAAAGGAGGAGTGACTGTTGAGATAAAAGAAAATAATGAATTATTACCTATTAGATAAGTTACCGGGTAGCGTATTTGCATTAATTATAGAAAATTAAACACTGCCACTAGGAAAGATCATTTCCCTTTACTCTTTTTAGATCAAATAGTAGATACACTTGTTGGGCACAAATATTTTTATTTTTTAGATGGATATACTG
>JXCR01133334.1:31358-87534 GCA_002079205.1 Phalaenopsis hybrid cultivar
CACAAAGACATCGATTCATTTTTCAATTAAATCTCTGAAAATTGACATCATATAATTTTGAAAAATTGCAGGTG
This sequence comes from Phalaenopsis hybrid cultivar, assembly GCA_002079205.1. Lineage (NCBI taxonomy): Eukaryota > Viridiplantae > Streptophyta > Magnoliopsida > Asparagales > Orchidaceae > Phalaenopsis > Phalaenopsis hybrid cultivar. The sequence continues at coordinate 31,433 of JXCR01133334.1, forward strand.
TGTTACATGATCTGAAGGGCATTCACCCATAAGAAAAAGTTCCATAAGGACTAGTGAACGTTGTTTTCTATTGATCATTGGGAGCAATAGACATTTGATGATAGCCAGTATATCCATCTAGAAAGCAAAAATATTAGTGCCCAGCCAGTCTACCCAACACCGGGTCCAAAAATAATAAAGTAATATGATTCTTTCTGGTGGCGGACTTTAATTTTCTATAATATATGCAGATTTGCCATCGAGTGACTTGTTTTATTTATATTAATTCATTACTCTCATTTTTCATAGCAGTCACATATCCTTTCTTAGGAACACAGTGAATTGGACTCACACAAGCACTGTCTAAAATAGGATATATTATTACAACATTTAACCATTTTAAAATCTTTTTTTTTGACAACTTCTTTCATCAGAGGGTTTAATCTCCTTTGATGATCACCTCTTGGTTGATCATGATATTCCAAGAAAATTCTATGCATACAAATTGAAGGATTGATTCCTTTAATATTTGCTAATATCCATCCAAAGACTTTCTTATATCTTTTTAAAGTTTGTGATGACTTTAGTTCTTTCTTATATGTTAATTTTGAGGACACAATAACAGGTAATGTGGATAAATCTCCTAAAAATTCAAACTTTAAATGTGTAGGAAGTGTTTTCATTTCTAGTTCAGTAGGTTTCTCAATAGATGAAATCAATTTCTTGTTATTTTCTATAGGATCTAACAATTCAGTTGTTTCTGAACATGATCCAAATCTTCATTACTTACTTCCATAGATTCATTTTAAATTTTATCCTCATCTTCATATTCCAGATATTCTTCTTCACATTTCTTTTCAAATGTCTTTGTAAAATAAATTTGGCTTAAATATTTGTTAATATCCATTCCAAAGCATTCAATATATCACTCTTTTGAATGGTATCTCTTTGATTTTGTAATATTAAACGTAACCACTTGAACACTAACTCTCATAGTTAGTTCCCTTTTCTACACGTCTATCATGCTCTTCTAGTGGCAAGAAATGGTCTTCCTAAAATGATAGAATTTTTTTAATTGGAGGTCTTTCTGCAGTGATTTTCATTAGTTTAATTGGACATTATGACTCAAAATGAAAATCTTTATCAGGTTTTTCATTTTTCACCTCTTCCTTCTCAACTTCAACTTTCACTTCTTTTTGAAGTTTGGTTTCCAGTTCTTTTCGACTTCTCATTTGAATAGCCTTAATATGCTCTTTGTTTTGATCTTTAGGATTTATTTTAACATTATTAGGCAACATTACAGGAAGTCTATTGCTAAGCGCAGTAGCAATTCATCCTAAATGATTTTATAAGTTTCTACTTGCAGCTCCTTGACTTTGTCTTTGACTTCTCGTTTGCAATATTAATTCTTCCATTGACAATTTGTTCCCCTCACTCTGCAAATTACTATTAAAAATTGAAGGGCAAAAAGGTTTATTACTTGAATTTCCTTGATTGTGGAGTTTCGCAATGGGTTTGCAGCATTGTTTCCTCATTGCAGATTTACAACATTAGAGTTATTGTTACTCCAACTGAAATTTAGATGATTTCTCCAACCAAGATTATAATAATTGGAATAAGGATTATTAGACTGATTATTTATTGCATTTAAAGTCTCATAAGAAGGGTGATATTGTATCATTTGTCCCAATGAGTTTTCCTGAAGCAAAGGTTGTTTCTGAGAATAATTCATTATATATTGATCTTTTATCTTTGATATAGCAGCTATTTGCACAGCTAATATAAATATTACATCAGAATCTTGAAAACTAATTCCTCTTCTTAGATTTACTCTTTCAGAGGGTCATTGAAAATTATTAGTATCCATTTCTTTAATTAAAGAATATGCTTCATTGAATGGTTTTGACGTTAATGATCCATTATAAATAGATTGAATTATTAAACAATCTGGCAACACATGGTGTGGACATTTCCTAAGAAGATCTTTAAATATTTCTCAAGCTTCATAAATTGATTCCCCTTCAAACTAACAAAAAGATGTAATATCATTTCTAAGCTTAGCAGTGTCTNTAAATATATAGGATTGAAAGCAATCCAAATGAAAAGAAAGAAAAGTATGGAAGTGAGGAGAAGCTTGAGGATATGCCTAATCAAAAATTGGCTTCACTGGACCTACCTTAAAGGGAAAACTTAAATATAGATCTCTTACTAGTAGAGTTCTCATGAAGTTCCTATCTCTTGAATATTCAAATGACTTAATATTGCAACATATAGTCATTCTTGAAATAAATAGATGACTAGAACTCTTAAACTTGAAGACTAGTAAATCTGGTAGCTATAGAATTAATTCAATTACTTGAATTTTTTCTGAAAATCTCAATATGATATTTATTTAAATTAAACTTATAGTATTTCTAAATTAAAACTTTATTGCATTAGATCATAACTTTTATATAGTACTAAAATTACTTGAGGATAAGTAATAGTTAAGTTTGGGGGATTTTGACCAAAGGAAAATATGTTGAGATTTTCATATCTATTTTATATTATCTTTTATGATATTGCACTTTAAAGAAATGTATTTTAGATATTTTGTTGCAGAAATGATGAATTAGGGTCATTAGAGCAAAAAGATGCAAAAAGGAGCAAATTTGGAGCGAAAAGGACCAAAATGTGAAGATTTGAACTAGGCCGCTGACGACACCCTCGACGCCGCCGACTGCAAGATTTTCCCGAGACTACAGGACAAAAATTATCTAGAAGCCCGCCGACGGTACCCTTGAGGCCGCCGACGGCGAGTTCGACGGTTATGCTTACTAAAGCTTTGGATGAGGCCAAATTTTGAAGGGATGCTTAGGCAACTCTTGGGAAAGCTCATCTACAACTTTAAAAGAACATTTTGGCTAAAAATGGGAAAAAGATTAGGTAGTCTAGGAAGTCTAAAGTGTGCTAGAAGCCTTGCAGGTTACCATTAGAGTGTAACAAATTTACTTGTTGTAGTTTGTATGACTTTGATTTTATACATGAATTCCAAGTTTTGTTATGTTATCCCCATGAGTTCTGAGTAGTTTTCTATCTTTCTCCTTGTCTCGAGATTTGTGAAATGGTGATTTGAAGTGGTGAAGCCATGAAAATGTTCAAGAAATTGTGATGATCTTTTCACTTCGATCTTAATTTGCTCTCAATCTGGACAATTGATTTTTTAAAATATGTTGAGTTTTACAACTAAAGTGAAAATTACATCCAAGATTCAGGGAGGTCAAAGCCCTTGGAAGTTGGGTGCAAATAAATAGGGATATTATTATCGGGCGAAGAATTGGAGATTTTAGAGTGATAAACTAAAATCCCCAATTCAGTCCTATCGTTTGGGTGCTGATGTGTAGATGTTAGCCCTTAGGTGAGGGGAACGTGGGAGCTCCGAAGTGAGAGCCGTTATCCTCCCAGTCTAGCCGCAGAATCAGTAAACAAGCATAGGATTAGTCAATGTTCTTTATGCCTGGACCAAAGGGTAAAGAATATTATGCTTTTATTTGACAAAATATAAATTGAACTAATTCATTTTATCCATTCACTATAATTTCTTGAAAAGGAGAAGGATACTTTCTTATATGTCGAATATCACAATTACACCCTACTTTCTATCATTAGTTACTTATTAGTTATTAAAATTATCTAAACCTTCATTAGTATCATTAGTTATTTAATAGTTATTAAAATTACCTATTTATTTCAATTGTCTATTACTTTATATCATTAGTTATTTTTAGTTATTAAAATTATCTATTTATTTCAATTGCCTATTAGTGCAGATAAGCATATTGAACGTTGTTGTGATTAAAGTCTTGCTTTTCTAAAGTCTTAGTCCATAATTCTAAACAATTCCTTCTGGGATCGGTATCTAGGACTCCATTAGAGCCCTATATTACTTGAACGATACGTATACTTGTGTTTGACTTTAACATTATTGAATATTATAATTATACATTTTAACCAAATCAGACACATCCATAAAGTCGCGATCAAGTCTTTGGACACAGTTGCTGGAAATTAAATCTTCTAGTAGCGTCATCAAATTTTTGCATTTGTCGATTACAAAAAAAAGTCGGTCACTGTAGTTCTTATATTATCTATTTAGGTCCTTTTAATTAAGTAATATTTTGACCTTCTCCTTGTGGGATTGATACTTAGGACTCCATTAGAGCCCTATTACTTGGGCAATACTTATATTTTCGTTTCTGACCTAGTGAATATAAAATACTAGAGTCACATTTTGGGATTACAAAAGTAAAATTATTGGCAAATTAAGCATAAGAGTTTGGTTCTATCGAAAAGTTGCACACACTAGGCCCGCATTAGGTTCTCCTCTATATGAACAGAAAAAATTTCCTCAGTCAGATTCCTCAAGAATTTATCAATTATTGATTCCTCTTCATGGTTTAATTTCTCCAACTTAGTAGATTAACTTTTCACAGCCCTTACCACTATTTCAATCTTGGGGCATAGATCCATCCTAAAGGCAAGAGAAAGTTCAGAAGATTTTAGCACATTAAATGTTATCTCTTGATAATATTCTCTCAAAATCACTTTCCCCTCCTGAACATGAATAATGGCCTTTCCTTTGTCTTAGAATGATCTCCCTATAATTAATTAGATTTCCATATCCTCTTTTATATTTAATATCACAAAATCATTATCTATAATAACCAACAAAGTTTCAATGACTTCTTGAGGATGGGTCATAAATTTGTCAGCTAATTGTAAAGTCAGGGTGGTAGACTTAACTTTTCATACTTCAAGTTACTTGAAAATGACCATAGACAAGAGATTCACAATGGCTCCTATGTCACAAAGATCCTTTTCATGAAATTCCTCCCCTTTGGCACAGAGACTATTAATGTTTTAGGGTCTTTTTAGGCTTTTAATGTTTTTGAAGAAGGGAGGTGGAAGACCTTAATTTGGGTCAATCTTAATGGTAGAGAAAATTCTTCCTAAGCTCAGCTTCATAAGGTTGCTCTCACTACTATTGTTGTTCCCATTTTCATCCTCAACCTTTACTCTTAAAACTTACACTGTTCTAGATTTTGATCTTTAAGATACATCTCATTATTGCTAGAGAGTGCTCTTAGGGGTCTATAATTTATTGAATGCACAACTGACCCAGTTGGCAATAATGAGATCTTGAGACTAAAGAGTTTAACCACATCTTAGCTCTATCCCATAAAGCAATAGGCAAGAGTTGTAGTCCATATCATTGTTGTGTTTATCATGATTCAAACAACATAAGACAATACAAAAGAAAAATTAGACAAAATATCCCTTAGGACCTAAACTTTAAGCAAGGAAGCAGATCCTCAAAGGAGAGCTCTCAACCCTCCATTTGTTGTCTCTAGCCACCTCCTAATCTCTAGCACCTCTCTAAGAAGCCCTAACATCTTCATTTATAGTCCAAATCTCAAATATATCCAAAAACAATTATCACTCTCTCAGCGTGGTAACACTGCATTCTGGTGCGGTCATGCCAGACACCAAGCTTGGGTAGCATGGTCATCCTCGATCTTGGCATGGTTGTGCCAACCCTCTGAAGAGGTGGCATAGTAACGCCTGATTTAGACATGTTCATGTCGGTAATATTGATAGCGTAGCGTGGTCATGCCATTTTTGGTTGCTTTTTCCTTAATTTTTCTTGCTCTAAAATGTACATATGATCTCCTGTAAAATGCACAACATTAAAACAAACATTTCAAAAGTGTAAATCCATGACAAATAAGACAAAATAGCTAGTAAAATATAGGAATAAAAGTAGTCAAAAGAGCGCAAAATTGACTCATGTCAACTAATATCTTAAGAATGACCATACGACACGCACATTACTAAGAGTAAAGTAAGAAATGATAAAGGTAATGTGGATGTAAGAAAATGAACGGATTTCCATTATCAAAGCTTTGTACATAAGCTTTCTTTACATAACTATTAAGCTTGATTGAAGAAAGTAGAATAAAAAAAGATTTCTATCAACAAAATTTTGTACACAAATTTTATTTACATAAATGTTACGTTTGAGTTTGATCGGTGAATAAGGCTGTAAACAAGCCGAGCTTGAGCGAGCTTAGGCTTGGCTCGTGTTCGACTCGTTCAAAATTGCTCGTGTTTGAAATTAGCTCGTGAACAATGTGTTTGTGTTCTGCATGAAATTGGCTCGGAAAAATTAAATTGAAAAAAATAGATGTAAAGTGTGGGATTTGAATCTGGACAAAATGTATACAAAAGAAGGCACTAATCACATTACCGCACGAGATGTTATGACTTAAACTTAGATAAAAATATATATAATATATTATTATATAAATAATATATGTAATATATTATTATATAAATAATTATATATTTTTTTTTAATTTCAAGCTAAAACAAGTCGAACACGAACGAACAAAGAGTTGTTCGTGTTCGACTCTTTTATAATTTGAGCTTTAAAAACTTGTTCATGTTCGGCTCGTTTACTTAATGAACAAGCCAAACAGCAGCTACTTAATAAGCCGAACACGAATTGTTTACAAACAACGAGCTTTTTTGATAGCTCTATTGGTGAGAGCTAAACAAAAATTTTTTTATGTACAGAAACAAAAGAAAAGAAGAAGCTTAATGAATGATCAAGCAACCATCGTTGCAACCTCCTTCACTCACTCTCACAGATTCCTCACAATAATATATCAAATTAAAAAGAATGGAAAATATGTCCTCCAGATCGACCTATTTTGAGTCGACCAAGCCTACCCTCACAAACTTCAGCCTCTTCTCCATCTGTGTGGTTTTTTCTTAACCTCCCTCCTTTGGGCAATCACTTCAAACACTAGATTTTTGGAGATCACTTTCTTATTCTCTATTCAGAAAATAGGCTTTGCTTGGTAATGGGCAGCCAACCATGCCATCAAATGGAAGTAATCACTTTTCTAACCGAAGTTTGCTCCTCTCAAGCTCTTCACCAGCTCCTCAAAAGAGTCAGGTCGGATGACCTCTGCTAAGAGACAGGGGGTAATTTGCCATCATAGGATATCTATATACCATTCTTCTTGGTGTTCACTGAACAAAGGAAAATATGTTGAGATTTTCATACCTATTTTACACTGATTTTGATGATATTGCACTTTAAGAAAGATATTTTTGATGTTTTGTTACAGACATATTGAATTATGGTCATTGGAGAAAAAAGATGCAAAAAGGAGAGAATTTGGAGCAAAAAGGACCAAAATATGAAGATTTGATCTTGGGCACCGATGGCAAGCTCGACAGAACCGACGACGAGTTTTTTTCTCGAGAGTCCAAAATTAAATATTCTAGAAGGCCGCCGAAGGCGCCATCGAGGCCGCCGACGGAGAGCACGTCGGTTCTCTCAACAGATGCATTCAATGTGGATGATTCTTAAGATACGCTTGGGCAACTCTTGAAAACTCTTCTAAAACTTTAAGAAAAATAATTTGGAGGCCGAGGACAGTGTTCGCATGTGTCCATTAGAGTGTAGAGAGTGTAATTTAGGGTTAGTATTGTGAGAAATTCTTCGAGAGATTGTAAGAGTGGAAGGAAAGTGAGAGATTTCTTCCTCCTTATCACTTCGAAGGAGAATTTTGTGTGTTATAAAGAAAGGAAGAGATTCAGAGGAACTTCGCGGAGTTTGCTTGGGGAGAAATTAGAGATAAGTTGTATTTACTTATTGAAGTTCGTATGACTTTTCTTTTATATATAAATTTCAAGTTTTGTCGTATCTTCTTCATGAGTTCTAAGTAGTTTTCTGTCTTTCTCCTTGTCTTGAGATTTTCAGAAATCGTGATTTGTATTGGTTGTGCCATGAGAATGTTAAAGAAGTTGTGATGATCTTTTCACTTCAATCTTAATTTACTTTCAATCTGGACAATTGATTTGTTACATAATGTTGAGTTTTACAATTAAAGTGAAGATTACATCTAAGATTTAGGGAGGTCAAAGTCCTTGAAAGTTGGGTGCAAATAAAAAGGGAAATAAAAATTATCGGGCGTAGAATTAGATATTTTAGAGTGACAAACTAATATCCTCAATTCGATCCTGTCATTTGGGTGTTGAAGTGTAGTTGTTAACCTTTAGGCGAGGGGAATGTAGGAGCTCCGAAGTGAGATTCGGTATCCTCTCAGCCTAGCTGCACATTCAGTAACCAAACATAGGATTATTTAATGTTCTTCATGTCTGGTCCAAAGGGTAAAGAATAGGTATGCTCCTATTTGGCACAATACAATTTGAACTGATTCAATTTATCCATTCACTTCAATTTCTTGACAAGGAGAATGATTCTTTCTTATATATTGAACTTCACATTAGAAACTTTATTAGTAGAATTAGTTAATTAAGAGTTTATAAAAATTAATTTTTATTTCAATTGCTATTAGTAAAAAATATGCAAATCAAACTATATTGTCGTGATTATGTAATGAATTTTTAAATCTTAGTTCGTAGCTTCTAATATTACTCGTTATGGGATCGATATCCAGGACTCCATTAGAGCCCTGTATTACTTGAGTGATACGTATACTTGCGTTGATAAGTGTGACTTTGCAATTATTGAATATTTTATACACATCTTTTTATAATGTTGATAAGTGTGACTTTGCAATTATTGAATATTTTATACACATCTTTATCAAATCTATAACGTATACTTGCATTGATAAAGGATCGATATCCAGGACTCTATTAGAGCCCTGTATTACTTGAGCGATACGTATACTTGCATTGATAAGTGTGACTTTGCAATTATTGAATATTTTATACACATTTTTATCAAATCTATAACCTTTGTCAAGTTTTTGGCGCCGTTGCCGGGGACTTAAATCTTCTAGCAACAGTATCAAATTCTTGTATTTTTAAGCATAGTCAAGTTTTTGGCGACATTGCCGAGGATTTAAATCTTCTAACAGCAGTATCAAATTCTTGTATTTTTAAGCATATATAAAGTCACTGTCAAGTTTTTGGCGCTATTGCCGGAGAGTATAAATTAGATTTTAAAAAAAAATCTTAAATAGAGTAACTGACAAATTAGAACTATTGGAAAACTTTTACTTGAATTGCAACTTATTTTCATATTTAGTTAAATGTTTTTCTGTGTACTGATTTCAATTGTATGCATAAATTTGGACCTAAAAATCTTATACCCTATGATTTGGAATTAGAATGCACTGTTAAGAGAATTAGAAAGCTAAGAAAAGAACCTAGAAATCCTGACACAATGGAAAATAATGTGAACAATCAAGGAATAGAAAATGAACATCAACCTAGACCTCTATGAGATTATGCAAATCCTACAGCTGATGAAATTCACTTATCTATCCAAAATCCTGATGTAGCTGCTAATCCATTTAAGCTCAAACCTGCTATTATCAAAATGATACAAAATAATCAATTCAGATGTACACCAAATGAAGATCCTAAATTACACCTCGCTAGTTTTTTTAGAACTTTATGCTACCTTTAAATATGACAGAGTTTCGAACGCTATTAGACTTAGACTTTTTTCTTTTTCACTAAGGGATAAGGCTAAGATGAGGTTAAATTTGTTAGCACCTCGATCTATTAGAACTTGGGGAGAACTTTCACAGAAATTTCTATCCAAATATTGCCCTCCATCCGAAACTAAACTTAGAAATGACATAACATCATTTTGTCAGATTGATGGAGAGTCGATATATGAAGCTTGGGAGAGATTTAAAAATCTTCTTAGGAAGTTCCCACATCATTCTTTACCAGATTGGTTGATAATTCAAACTTTTACAATGGATTAGTGGGATCTCTTAGATCGATTATAGATGCTGCGGTTGGTGGTTCTTTAATGTCAAAACTTTTTGATGGGGCTTATTCATTAATTAAAGAGATGGCTACCAACAATTTTCAATGGCCCTCTGAACGGGTAACTTTTTACAATGGATTAGTGGGATCTCTTAGATTGATTATAGATGTTGCGGCTGGTGGTTCTTTAATGTCAAAATCTTTTGATGAGGCTTATTCGGTAATATAAGAGATGGCTACCAACAATTTTCAATGGCCCTTTGAAAGGGTAAATCCTAAAAGAGTAGCTTATGCACGATTCTGATGCAATAACTATGTTAGCTTTGCAGATTGCTGCAATATCAAAGAAATTAGATCATTATGGAATGAATTATTCTCCAACACCTACTATGATGGAAGAGAATTCATCTGGGCAATTTGTGGATGTTCAACCTTCTTATGAGACTTTAAATGCTATTAATAGTAGACCCAACAATCTTTATTCAAACTATTATAACCTATGTTAGAAGAGTCATCCTAACTTTAATTAGAATAGCAATTCTTCTACAAATCAACAATGGGCAAACAACCCAGTAAACCTATTGGAAAATTCATTCAACAAAGGAAATGTTAATTATAGACCTTCTTATCCTCCAGGATTTAACAATGACACTTAATTTAAGAAAAAGAAGTTGTCTATGATAGAGCTGATACTGAACATGGGTCAACGATTGCAGAATCAAGGAAATCAATTACAAATTCAAGGAAACCAGTTACAAAATCAAGAAACTACTATCAAGAATATTGAAAACCAATTGGGGCATATCGCTACTGCACTTAGTAACCGAACATTGGGAACTTTTCTTAGTATTGTGGAACCAAATCCTAAAGATCAAGGAGAAGAACGGATAAAAGAGATCCAATTACGAAGTGGAAAAGAATTAAAAATAAGAGTGCAGAAAGAAACAGAAACTAAAAAAGAGAAAGTGAATACAAAAAAGAAAAGGAACATGAATACCTAGATTTAGAATATCCACTTACACCAATGAAAATTATTGTGGAGAAACCTCCACCACCATTTCCTCAAAGATTGAAGCAAAATAAAGAGAATAAACAATTTTCAAAATTTTTAGAAATTATTAAGAAGTTAACGGTGAATATTCCCTTCGTAGAAGCTTAAAAAGAAAAAATAATTTTCCAAGTTTATAGAAATTCTTAAGAAATTAACATTAAATATTCTCTTCGTAGAAGCAAAAAGCCCAATTATGTGAAGTTTATGAAAGATGTTTTGAACAAGAAAAGGAAGTTCACATATAATGAGACTGTTGCACTTAGCAAAGAGTGTAGTGCAATTGTTCAGAAAAAGCTTCCTGAAAAATTAAAAGATCCTGGTAGTTTCACTATATCGTGTGCTATCGGTGAAATATTTTATGGAAGAGCTTTATGTGATTTGGGATCCAACATTAATCTTATGCCTCTATCAATTTTCAAAAGATTTGGATTAGGAGAAGTCTCACCTACGGATCATTTAGTTACTTATTCTAATTAGATTATAGAAGATGTGTTAGTAAAAGTTGATAAATTTATCTTTCCTGTGGATTTTATTATTTTAGATACGGAGGAAGATAAAGAAATACCTATAATTTTAGGCAGACCTTTTTTAGCTACTGAAAGAGCAATGATAGATGTTCAAAAGGAAGAATTAACTATGAGAGTTAACGATCAAGAAGTCACTTTTAACATTGTGAAATTTATGAAATACCCTGCTGTTGAATGAGATAATGAATGTTTTCGCATGGAAATTAGTGAACATCTATTGAACGAGCATTTTAAAGAACATTTTGAAGAGAAAGATAATTTGAAGATAGTGATAAAGTTATTCTGGATGAATTAGAAAATGAAGAATTAGATTATGTTCAGGAAATATTAGAATTGAAGTCAAATATGAAGTTATTTTGGATGAAATAGAAAATGAAGAATTAGATTATGTTCAAGAAAGATTTGAGTATATTACAGGAAATGCTAATAAGAATCTAGTTCCGTCAATTATAAAACCACCTAAACTTGAGTTGAAAATATTTCCTAACCACTTGAAGTATGTATTTCTGGGAAACTCATCTACATTACATGTTATTATATCTTCAGAGTTAAATGATTTGCAAGAGACACTTGAAGTATGTGTTTCTGGGAGACTCATCTACATTACCTGTTATTATATCTTCATAATTAAATGATTTGCAAGAGCAAAGACTTTTGGAGACTCGTCTACATTACCTGTTATTATATCTTCAGAATTAAATGATTTGCAAGAGCAAAGACTGTTAGATACATTGAAAAAATATAAGGGAATTAAATGATCTGCAAGAGCAAAGACTGTTAGATACATTGAAAAGATATAAGAAAGCTTCTGAATTAAATGATCTGCAAGAGCAAAGACTGTTAGATACATTGAAAAGATATAAGAAAGCTTTCATAATTAAATGATCTGCAAGAGCAAAGACTGTTAGATACATTAAAAAGATATAAGAAAGCTTTTAGAACTGTAAGAGCAAAGACTGTTAGACACATTAAAAAGATATAAGAAAGCTTTTGGTTGGACCTTATCAGCAAGAGCAAAGACTGTTAGATACATTAAAAAGATATAAGAAAGCTTTTGGTTGGACCTTAGTAATTGCAAGAGCAAAGACTGTTAGATACATTGAAAAGATATAAGAAAGCTTTTGGTTGAACCTTAGCTGATATTAGAATCAGTCCTTTAATCTGTATGCAAAGAATTATATTGGATGAACAATATAAACCAAGAGTTTATCCAAAAAGGAGATTAAACCCAATGATGAAAGAAGTAGTCACGAAGAAAATTTTGAAATGGTTGGACACTGAAATTATATATCATATTTTGGACAGTGCTTGGGTAAGTCCAATTCATTGTGTTCCTAAGAAAGGAGGGGTGACTCATGAAGCATAAGAGAATAATGAATTAATACTTATCAAACAAGTTACTGGGTGGTGTATTTGCATTGATTATAGAAAAGTAAACACTGTCACTGGAAAAGATCACTTCCCTTTACCATTTTAGACAATATAGTGGATAGACTTGCTGGGCACAAATATTTTTATTTTTTAGATGGATAAACCGGCTACCATCAAATTCCTATTGCTCCTGAGGATTAATAAAAGACAACATTTACTATTTTTTTTGGAACTTTTTCCTTTCGAAGAATGTCTTTCGGATTATGTAATGCACCTACAACATTCCAGAGATGTATGATGTCTATATTTAGTAAGTTAATTGATGATGGAATAGAAGTGTTTATGGATGATTTCTCTGTATTTGGAACATCATTTGATGCATGCTTAAATTATCCTTAAAAGCTTTTGGAGTTATGCAAAAGAACTAATTTAGTTCTAAATTGGGAGAAATGTCAATTTATGGTTGCAGGAGGAATTGTGTTAGGGCATAAAATTTCCAAAAATGGTATGGAAGTAGACCCTACAAAAATTCAAGTTATATCTAAATTAACACCTCCTACTAAGGTAATAGGGGTTAGAAGTTTTCTTGGACATGTTGGTTTTTACAGGCGTTATATTAAAAATTTTTCAAAATTTACCAAACCTATATGCCAACTTTTAGAAAAGGACAAGAAATTTGAATTTACTGAAAGCTGTTTAAATGCCAGATTTCTTGGACATGTTGGATTTTACAGGCGTTTTATTAAAGATTTTTCAAAAATTACTAAACCATGCCAACTTTTAGAAAAGAATAAGAAATTTGAGTTTATTGAAGATTGTTTAAATGCCTTTGAGTTATTAAAAGAAAAGCTAATCACAGCCCCTATAATGGTTTATCCTAACTGGGAGAAACCATTCGAACTGATGTGCAATACTAGTGATTATGCTATTGGAGCTGTTCTTGGACAAAGGTATGATAAGATTTTTAAAGTTATATACTACGCTAGTAAAACTCTTAACGATGCTCAAATTAACTATAGTGTTACTGGAAAAGAGTTACTGGCTTTTGTGTATGCTTTTGACAAATTTAGATCTTATTTAATTAGGACTAAATGTGTTGTGCACACTGATCACTCTGCTATTAAATATCTGATGCAAAAGAAGAATGTCAAACCAAGGTTAATTAGATGGATACTTTTGATGCAAGAATTTGATTTTGTGGTTATAGTTAGAAAGGGAACTAATAATCAAATTGTTGATCATTTGTCAAGATTAGAATATCATGAATTATTGACACTGATAATGAAATAACAGACAGTTTCCTTGATGAACAACTCTATAATATTAATGAGTAGAAAATAACATGGTATGCTGATATTGTTAATTACATTGTAAGTGATATTTTGCCACCTATGCTAACATTGCAACAACAAAGAAAATTCATTCATGATGCGAAAGCATATTTTTGGGATGAGCATTATTTATATAAATAATGTAAGGATCTTATTATGAGAAGATGTGTACCTTATGAAGAAACTGAACTAATTATTCAGAAATGTCATGATTCTGAATTTGGAGGACAATTTGGAACTGGTAAAACTGCTTATAAAATTTTACAAGCTGGATTTTATTACCCTAATCTCTTTAGAGATGTTTACAGATACATAAAAACTTGTGATCGACGCCAATGAGTAGGCAATATATCTAAAAGAAATGAAATTCCTCTGAATTTCATGTTAGAAGTTGAGATCTTTGATGTTTGGGGATTGGATTTCATGGGACCATTTATTCCTTCATTTGGGAACTTATACATATTAGTTTTGGTAGACTACGTTTCAAAGTGGATTCAAGCACAAGCTTTACCTCGTTGTGACGCTTAAAGTGTTTCAAAATTTTTAATGAAAAACATTTTCACTATATACGGGATGCCGAGTGTGATTATCATTAACGGAGGATCCCATTTCAGGAATAAATACATTCAGAGATTGATAGAAAAGTTTAATGTTATTCATAGAATCTCTACTTCCTATTACCCTCAGACCAGTGAGTTAGTTGAAGTTTCTAATAGAGAGATTAAACAAATACTGGAGAAGACTGTAAACCTAGTAGAGTAGATTGCTCTACTAGACTGGATACTACATTGTGGGCTTATAGGACTGCTTATAAAACTCATATTGGAATGACCCCTTATAGGCTGATTTTTGGAAAGACTTGTCACTTACCAATAGAATTGGAGCATAAAGCATATTGGGCCATTAAAGAATTCAATTTTAATTTGAAAGATGTTGGTGAGAAGAGATTGTTACAAATGAATGAATTGAAATAATTAAGAAATGAATCTTATGATAACGACAGAATTTATAAGGAGAAATTAAAGTTATGGCATGATCGGAAGATTAATAGAAGAACTTTGAACCAGGACAAGAAGTAGCTAAAGTTATGGCATGATCGGAAGATTAACCAGAAGAACTTTGAACCAGGACAAGAAGTTTTAAGGTTGAAGTTATTTCCTGGGAAATTGAAGTCTTGTTAGTTAGGACCATTTACTGTGACTCGAGTTTATACTTATGGAGCTGTTGAAATTGAAGATCAAAATACTGGGAATAGATTTAAAGTAAATTGACATAGATTAAAGCCGTATTTTGAGGGTAAAAGACCAAATTTTAAAGAGGTTTTAATGGTCAGTCAACCTAAATAATACCTGAATAGGTCGGGCTGACGACGTTAAACCAAACGCTTTATGGGAGGCAACCCATACAAGTGCTTTATGGGAGGCAACCCATAGTTATCTTTATTTTTATTATGATTATAGTATTTTTGTTTGAAATTATTGTTAGTTTGTGGTAGTATTGAACTCAAATACTCGTATTTACCCTTGAATCATCATAAAAATAGGATCCATAGAGAAAATTGGAACACATTCGAACGAGAGTGAAACTGTGAAATTTATTCCTTGGGCGCCGACGGAGGGCTTGATGTCGTCGATGGCGGGTTTTTTTTGAGATTCCATACAATTAATTCTCAAGGCTTGCCGACGACGCCATCGACGTTGCCCATGGCGTGAATGGAGAGATGACATTTTTCGGAGTTTGAAATGTCAGTTTTTGGCAATTTTAGGCGAGATTTACTCCCTATAAACTTCCAAACTTAGTTCTTAAATTCATATTACCCAAAAATGAATTGAAACTCCACCAAATTTATGCCTATTGCTTCCCATTCAATTGAAAACCCTAGATTTTTAGTGTTCAACCGGAGAAAGTTCGTTAGTTCCGAGGCGCAATGAATCTTCAAGAAAAAACTAACAAAGAGGAGATTAATCAAAGAAAGAGGATTCGTGAATCAAGGATTGAATAATCCTTTGACAGTAATTGAAGAGATGATTATGCGACGATGATGGGAAGTGTTGTGTTACACTACTGTCCTCGTAGTCGTTCCTGTGGTGAAGGAGTTTTATGTTAATTTGCATGGAATCAACCAGGGAGTCATCTATGTGTGAGGCAGATGGATAAATTTTACTCCTGCACGTATTAATGAGTTATATATGATTGAGAATGTTCCTGTCTGTCGTTATTCCAACTTCATCCTGACAAGAAATCTGATGAATGAGATCTACCAATTTTTTACGGACGAGACTGAAGACTAGGAAATGAGAGAAAACGGGTATGTTAGTTTCTTTGCTATACTTCTAAACCCCGTTGCTAAACACTGACACCTCTTCATTTCTACAAAATTATTACCGACAATGAGGATCGATAAAGTTACTAAAGAAAGTGCTATTCTGAATTACTGTATTCAAATGTGACTGCCGATTGATATTGGATCGATAATTGTGAAGTCTGTTTTGGGCCTGATCGTTCAAGGATCAACTTATGGGCTTGGACATCCTTCAACAATTTTCTTACTCTACAGTCAGTTTCAAGTATCTTATGAGAATTGAGAAAAGTTACTTCTACCTTGGAAGCTTTTAGACCTAACTGAGAAGTTCCCAGCTAATGAAGATGAGAATGATATGATTATTATTATGGATCAATCATCTCAGAATTCACTAGCTATTCAACCTCTAATTCCGGACAAGACACTAGTCATCCTACGCAGAATCAAGAAACTGGAGAAAGAGGTACAAAACATTATGAATATAATTAACAATATCTCTGAAATTTTGATCATCTAGACTGTAGGATGAAAGAGTATTTTGATCACTCTAGACATATCGAAGGAAGTTTGATACAATTGATAAGAAGGATGAGATTGATAGAAGAGGACTCTACTGAAGAATTCCCATACCGACCCTTCTATAACCTCTTCATTCATGTTCAATCGATGGGCAATATCAGAGGAGAAACAAGCACTGAATTGAAGGAGTAGTAGATTTACTTTAATACCTATATGTCTATGTGTGTGATTTGATTTGAACTTATGTTTTTGCTTTACTTTAGAATTTTGCTTTTAAATCTCAATATAGTTGAGATTGAGCATAAAATGTTTGTTTTCAGTGTTTAGTGTGTTGTGGCTTGGATTGTGACGCCTAATTGATGTATTAAGGTTGAGAAAATACCAAACTTATTGTGTTGTGTGACGTGTATTGTAACCCTTGGATTTTAATTATAATTGTGATGTTTTGTGATGTGAATGTTTATTTTTGTTAGTACATCATTTAATCACTTAAAACCTATGTCTAGAATGATTAAATGGATGTTGACGAGGCTTGAAATTGATCAAAATTACAAAATTCTGGAAATTGAACCAATTTTAAAAATCTCGCCGACGACGGATTTTTCCTGAGACTTAAGCTATTTAATTCAATAGAATTGACCACGGTAAGGAGAGAATCAAGTGGAGGTTTGGGACATCCTGGCCTCATTTATGCACTTTGCCAACTTCTGGAGTTGAAGCTAGAGATGATAAAGAATGGGTTTACCCTATGAAACCCATTAGTAAAGCTAATTTAAAGACGTATGAATCCCATGAAGGATGGAGATTTGGGAGTAAGAGTAAAGAACCTTCTACTAGTAGAGATATCCCCTCTACTAGTTATGACTTTCCTTCCTCTAGTCTTACCCTTCATGATTTAATGAATGAGTTAACCTTACAGCGGAAGAGTATAGAGAAAATAAATGAAAGAATTGAGGGATTAGAAAGTAGACATGATTATGATAGTAAGTACCTACAGAGGCATTCTAACTTTGAGATAGCTTACTACAAAGCTCAGGCCCGACACTATAGAGGTGAGCCTGATGTTACTTTTCCTAAATGCCCCTGTTATACTTAGTATCAACCCAATTCACCTACTAACCAGGGAGATGAGGATTTAGTATGGGATTTTGATATATGATAGTGATTGATGTACTTTTGTTTTGTGATTTTGTGATAGAGATAGATGTATTTTGTTTGTACTTTCATTTTGTTCTATATTTTATTTTATGTTTGCAGTTAGACAATTTTTAATTATTGTTATAAATGTTTAGTGTTGTAGTTTGAAATTTGCATGTGTAGTTATAATAGACTTTAATTAATACTTTGTAAAATTGTAATGTGATGTGATTTTTTTTTTTGCATTGTGATGTCTTTGTAATTGTTTTTATTTAGTATTGTGTTGTGTTAGTGAAATATTGTATTTGTATAATGTTTAGTTTTGTACTTATTTCAAAATTTCATTACCCAGCAAATTCTCTAATGATTAATATGTATAGAAAGCTCATAATATTACAGACTAGTAAAGTAAAAATTTTAAGAAGGGACTGCAAAAAAAAAATTCAGAATGATGAAAATGCCTAAAGTACAGATGTATGATTTATATTTAGAATTTTTCTTTCCACCTGTATCATTCCATATTGAAAATTTTAAGTTTGGGGGAGGGAAGAAAAAGACTAACTATTATATGTTTTCAATTTAAATATTTTCAAAAATTATTAATATGATTTTTTGTAGTGAATTTAATTCAGATAACTATATTTTGTAGATATTTAAATATTATAGTAGATTTAAAGGATTATTTTTGTAAGGAAAGTTAATTTTGTAGATTAAGATATTTAGTATAAGAGAATAAGACTATTAGATTTTGTAAGGAAAATTAATTTTGTAGATTAAGATATTTAGTATAAGAGAATAAGACTATAGTCAACTATTTAAAGTAAAGGAAACTATATTTTGAAGTATTAAGAATCAGGAAATTCATTTGAGAAGAACTACTAAAGTAAAGGAAACTATATTTTGAAGTATTAAGAATTTGGAAGTTCATTTGAGAAGAAAAGATAACAAAAATTAATTTTGTAACTTAAGATATTTAGTATAAGAGAATAAGATTATAGTTAACTATTTAAAGTAAAAAACCTATATTTTGAAAAATTAAGAATCTTAGAAATTCATTTGAGAATAAAAGATTGGGGCTCAATGATATAAAAGCTATGAAATACTTATAGGGTAAATGATAGCTTTGAGTTTCAAATTTAAGGAAAGAAAAGTGAAGTTCAAAATTATTAAAGGCTATCCATATATAGTAATCTTCACTTGAAAAAGAAAAAGAAAAGATTGACAACAATCCCTTAAAAGAAAAGAAAAATATATATGATTGAAAGCAATCCAAATGAAAATATATATATATGTGAGGAGAAGCTTGAGGAGACGCCTAATCAAAAATTGGCTTCACTTGGACCTACCTGAAAGGAAAACCTAAATACAGTCCTGAACTTATATTTAATGAATAATATCTTTTACTAGTAATGCTCTCATGAAGTTCCTATCATTTGAATATTTTAAGTGACTTGATATTACAACATATTGTCATTCTTGAAATGAATAGAAAACTAGAATTCTTAAACTTAATGACTAGATAGTCTTGTACCTACAGAGTTAATTTAATTACTTGAAATTTTTCTGAAAATCTCATTATGGTANCGAATTCCAAGTTGTGTTTTGCTTTCGCCATGAGTTCTGAGTAGTTTTCTCTATCTTTCTCCTTATCTCGAGATTTGTGAAATGGTGATTTGAATTGGTGAAGCCATAAAAAATGTTTAAGAAATTATGATGATCTTTTCACTTCGATCTTAATTTACTTTCAATCTGACCAATTGATTTGTTAAAATATGTTGAGTTTGCAACTTAAGTTAAGATTACATCCAAGATTCAGGGAGGTCAAAGCCCTTGGAAGTTGGGTGCAAGTAAATAGGGAAATATTACTATCGGGCGTAGAATTGGAGATTTTAGAGTGACAGACTAAAATCACCAATTCGGTCCTATCATTTGGGTGCTGATGTGTAGATGTTAGCCCTCAGGTGAGGGGAACGTGAGAGCTCCACAAAGAATATTGACTAATCCTCCCAACCTAGCCGCAGAATCAGTAACCAAGCATAGGATTAGTCAATATTCTTTATGCCTGGACCAAAGGGTAAAGAATAGGTATGCTCCTATTTGGTGTAATATAAATTGAACTAATTCATTTTATCCATTCACTATAATTTCTTGGCAAGGAGAAGGATTCTTTCTTATATATTGAATATCACAAATTAAACCCTACTTTCTATCTTTAGTTTTTTATTAGTTACATTGAACTAATTCATTTTATCCATTCACTATAATTTCTTGACAAGGAGAATGATGCTTTCTTTAGATATTGAGTATCACAATTAAATGTTATTCCCTATAATTAGTTATTATTCAAACTATCTGCTTATTTCAATTGCCTATTAGTGACAGATAAGCAACTTGAATATCGTTGTAGTTGAAGTATTACTTTTTATTAAATCTTAGTTCGTAGTATTATATTTCTCCCTGTGGGATCGATATATAGGACTCCATTAGAGCCCTATATTACTTGAGCAATACGTATACTTGCGTTGATAATTCAACTTTAACATTATTGAATATTATATCTATACATCTTTATTAAATCAAACATATATAAATAAATAAAGTCGCTGTCAAGTTTTTGGCATCGTTGCTGGAATTTAAATCTTCTAGTAGTGTCATCAATTTCTTGTAATTGTTGACTTACAAAAAAGGTCAGTCGATAACCCACATATATATTAGGATTTCATACTCTTAACATCATTATAAATGTGATGATCATGGGATCTGACACAAATTAAATGAGTTATTCACGAAGAATCAAATTATTGATATCTTTCAATTATTGTGGACTTGACTGGTGAATTTGTTGTGCAATAGATGAATTATCTAAAAGAACAAATGATGGTGATGATAAAGGCTTTGAATAATGTGTCGATAGATGTGTTACATGTCCATCTACCATCTACTTCTCAAATTAGAAGTGCACAAAAGAAGAGATTTAGTAGCTACAATAAGGAGAATGCAAACTTTTAGTAGAGAACGATGAGACGTAGTGTCTTGATAGTGTGGATTCCTCTTTTTTTTTATTATGGGAGAGAGGATGCAAGACGTTGCTTGCAAGAGATGCAAAGAGAATGCATTCAATAGAGAGGTTGTTGAAGTGGAGATGCTAGGGAAATTCAAGATTTTAGCTTTAGAATATAAAAGAGGTGGATTAGATCATTTCAATCATATGACATCAATTGAGTTAGTCGTATGTCTATCATGAATTAATAACCTTCCAATATATCTTCCATTCTTTATGAATCTCAAATAGTCCACCCGTTGTTAGTTTTACAAAATTCTAATTCGTAATCATCTCATACTTTAAGTTCATATGCACAATTGTTAGAGCTGAAATATTGCATAAGAGTTTGCAAACTCTATTGCAAATTCAAGTGCTAGAAGAATCATTAAGGATTTTTATCCATTGTTATAAAGAGAGGTTGGAGGTTACTGTTCTTCAACTAGTAGTCATGTCACTCAAGCACAAGGCTTAAGAGAGATTTATTGCACTACTCTATTGGGCTACAACATTTGCTTAGCAACATTGGAACAAATCAACAAGTGGAATTTGCTATGATTTTCCATGCTTCAAAGAAGCAGGAGTTTACCTTGTTGAATATGTAAAAACAAACTTTAAGAATGATAACCTCATCCCTCTGAGGGGCAAACTCACGTCAAAAAAGGTAATTTAAACAACAAATAGAGTTCAGGTTGCCACCTCCCATTTATCATGATAGCTAAAACTTCATTAGAAGTCTCGACAGTAGGAATCATTCAAGCCATCCAAAATAAAAAAAAAATATATTTTTTTTTTCTAAGATTGGCAACAACAAAAGCTAGAGGTAGGTTGCTCGAATATTGTATATAGCACAAAGATCTTGATCACAACATATAGATTGTTGAAATTTGAGAAATTTGATTAAAGAATTAATTAAAGTAAAAAAAAAAGTGGTCATCATGCCTGAGGCGAGCATAAGGAGACAAGGGAAAGCACTTGTTGAAGGATGTAAGGAAACTTCTTGCATAAAATATCTGCATTAATGAAGTGTTCCTTTAAATCGTTTAAGGCGACAAACCATAAGCTATATGTCATTCTAGCCTCTAAAAACATTGCTTTGGTGAGGTGAACTTGGCAAGTTCCTCTTGGCCATCGGTTTCTAAATAGACACCCATTATCTTCAGNCTGTAAGGAAACTTCTTGCATAAAATATCTGCATTAATGAAGTGTTCCTTTAAATAGTTTAAGGCAACAAACCATAAGCTATATGTAATTCTAGCCTCTAAAAACTTTGCTTTGGTGAGGTGAACTTGGCAAGTTCCTCTTGGCCATCGGTTTCTAAATAGACACCCATTATCTTCACTAATGTTGGTTTTCCTCCAAATGAAAACCCATTCAATAATGTAGTTATGGTCACTACATTGATCACAAACTATCAAATCAACAATGTCCTAACAAACATAAGAAAATTTACTAAATATAATCTTCAAGAGTGTTTATGACAAGATAAGCTTGGGTGCTTAATCCTCACAGTAGGCCATTGTTTGGCTTTTTAGAGAAAGATAGAAAATTGCTAATTGTTATAGAATTAACTATCACTTGGGGATAAGATAATAAAAAAATTATAACAGTGATTAATTTTATTGTAGCTGATTTGTCAGTTATGCAAAATGTAATCTTTTGCCAACTCTTCTTGAATAGCTTATAAGTCATCGTCTCAACCTATCATGTTATTGTTGACCTTACTTTTGGCTAACTTTAATTCAATCAAGCCCCTAGCCTCTCTCTCATAGGCTTAGGACTCCCTGCTAGTGCCACCTAAGTGATTTGTAGCTCCATGTTGGCTGGCTCTAGGAGAGCTCTAATTGAACCCTAACTCAACTCATGTGGTTGAGAGTATAGTGATTAGTTGAATTTTGAATAAAGGGAGCTCAAGTTTAGTTAGGTTAGGCTCAGCCTTGAGGTGGCTTATGTGGTTTGCTTAGCCCAAATCAAATTCAAAATTGAACCTAAATTTAAGATTAAATTATTCTGAAGCTAATTTAAATTAAAATCTAACTTAATAAAACATGAAACCAAATTAAATTTAAAGCCTAATTAAATCAAAAGCAAACTCAACAAAACCCAAACTTAGATTAAGTTGGCTTAAGCTATACTTAAAATCAAGTTAAATTGTGAAGTTAGACATAACTTGATTAGACTATCCCTGCCCTAAATATGGTTCGAGATAAATTTAAGCTAAAATTTAAACTAGCCTAATTCAAGCATAAGTTGAATCTAAGTCTAATTAAAGCTAATTTAAAATTACATTATCTAACCTTAAAGTCTAATTTAAACCCGATCACATTGATGCCCAAAATAAATTTTGAGATAGGTCAATCAATCATGCAAAGATGAGTGTTTTTTTTTTTGTTAAAGAGCTCAAATGGCTTCGCAGTTTATTTCATCAAAAGGGAAAAATACAAAGAAAGAGGCCCGATGAACCTATCCACACCCTATACAATTCACTCAAAACAAAACAAAAATCTTAAGTTCCTCCACCTCAAAAGAAAAAAAACAATGCACACAAAACAAATAAAAGAAAATATAAACACCCAATAAATGAAAAAACAACGGTCAACAAAAACTAGAAATAAAATCCATAATAGCCAATTTCGAAAGAGTTGGAGGCACCATAGTGGAAACAACAGTAGAATTCCCATGAGCACTTGCTTTAGCCGCCGAGTTAGAAGCCATATTACCTTCCCGCTTAATATGCAACCATTGAATATCCATATTTTTAGATAAAAATAAAANTGAAAGAGTTGGAGGCACCAAACAAATGAAAAAACAACGGTCAACAAAAACTAGAAATAAGATCCATAATAGCCAATTTTGAAAGAGTTGGAGGCACCATAGTGGAAACAACAGTAGAATTCCCATGAGCACTTGCTTAAGCCGCCCAGTTAGAAGCCATATTACCTTCCCGCTTAATATGCAACCATTGAATATCCATATTTTTAGATAAAAATAAAATATTTTTCATTTGATGACTAATACTACAATGATGTTTAATATGAAACCTGCAAGATTACTAAAGAATAAAAGAAATATTTCTATAATAATATGTTGCCAACCAAACCTTCGAGCAACACGTAGAGCAAAAACAGCTGCATCCGCCTTNCCAATGATGTTTAATATGAAACCTGCAAGATTACTAAAGAATAAAAGAATTATTTCTATAATAATATGTTGCCAACCAAACCTTCGAGCAACACGTAGAGCAAAAACAGCTGCATTCGCCTCAGCTACTAAAGGAAAATTTGAACAAGAAGCAGCCATAAACAAACAAATTATAAAACCCAAAGAGTTTCTATAGATGCCACCCACTCCAACTGAATTAAAACTCCAGCTACCATCCGTATTGATTTTAATGAAAAGTGCTTTTGGTCAGCACCATAAAGTTCTAATAGGTCTCTTAAACAGTTTAACAACAGACAACTGTAAAGAACGAAAAACTCCCAATAGTTTACCAGTACCCTGAAGTTAGGAGAAAGCATGACTCTTCTTCATATAGTTTAACACCATACCAACCGTATGATTAATGTTCGACAGNAAAATTAAAACTCCAGCTACCATCCGTATTGATTTTAATGAAAAGTGATTTTGGTCAGCACCATAAAGTTCTAATAGGTCTCTTAAGTAGTTTAACAACATATAACTGTAAAGAACGAAAAACTCCCAATAGTTTACCAGTACCCTAAAGTTAGGAGAAAGCATGACTCTTCTTCATATAGTTTAACACCATACCAACCGTATGATTAATGTTCGACAGCTCTTTACCGTGCTTGGTATTATTACGTGCCATCCAAATAAAACAAAATATAATAGCAGGCACATTGTGAAAAAAGGAGAGTCCCAAACTACTCTAATCATTGTAAATGGCTATAATGCTAACATAACTTCCCCAATTCTTATTAATATGAAGATAAAACAAAACCATCCCCAGAATTCATAAGCGAAACGATAATTATGAAAAATGTGCGTAACACTTTATTCATCAGATTTAAAAAAAGGAAACGTGAAGAAAGACAAAGACCTTTCAATTTCAAAATATCATCAGTGAGTATAAATTTATTAAGCACTCTCCAAACAAAAAAAGAAATGGATGGCTTCACTCAACTATTCCAATTCCATTTCAAATCCATACCATGGTAATTTTGAATTGATTTAGCTAGGCTTGGAAGTAGAATCTCCAATAGCATTTTTAATATTAGGCATATCACGCATATCTTTATTAATAGGAAGAGAAGAAATAAAATTTGCACCTGTAACATTAACTAGTGTAACCAATTCCTCTTGATTCCAGCTATTATTGATCCAAAGATCAAAAATAGTAATATTGATAGGGTGTGGACCCCCATAGAGATCAAACAAAGGGCCCTTACCAACCAATCTTCATACCAAAAGGAAACATCACTTTTGCCAACATTTCAAAAAATAAGATCCTCCATTTTTTTATCAACTTTCACAATTGCACGCCATATGAAAGAATCATGATTACAACTAGAAACATTTAAAGGATGTTGAATTTTACAATATTTAACAAACTATAAGGAAGCCCATAAGGAATTATTCGAACAGAATCTAAACCACAATTTCACGAAATTAATTTCAATAGAATCAGATAAGCTATGAAAACCAAGACCTCCTTTGTCCAAAGGCCTACAAAGTTTATCCCAACTTTTCCAATGAATATTTTCTTTCCCTTTACAATCCTAAATAAACTTGTTAAAAAGTCTTTCCAACCTTTTAACAATACCAACATGTATATTCATTACTTGTAAAGCATAAAAATGTAAGGAAGTAAGAATACTCTTTAAAAGTGTAATCCTCCCACNTATCCTAAATAAACTTGTTAAAAAGTCTTTCCAACCTTTTAACAATCCCAACAGGTATATTCATTACTTGTAAAGCATAAAAATGTAAGGAAGTAAGAATACTCTTTAAAAGTGTAATCCTCCCACCAAATGAAAGGAATTTATTCTCCTAACACAGAATACTTTTTTGAATTTTGTCAACAAGATCCTAGCAAAGACTATTTCTTTTCAAGCCTTTATGCAGATTAAAACCTACGTAAGATAGAGAAAGAGAAGCCTTTGGCAATTAGTAATATCCATAATCCAGTTCTTCCTACTAGCCATAATAAATTTGGAGCAAAAGAAAAAACATTTGGAAGTGTTAAATTCCAAACCAGAAGTATCCTAAAATATCTGAATATGTTTCCATAATCTTTGTATAGATTTTTTGTTTGCATTTGTGAAGATGATTAAATCATCCGCAAAGCAAAGATGAGAATGATCATTCCCTTATGAGAAAAGTTCATACTCAGATACTTAATATAAAGATCATTTAGGCCTCTTGATAAATAATAAAAAGCAAGAATAAAGAGATAAGGAAAGAGNACAAAGCAAAGATGAGAATGATCATTCCCTTATGAATATAGTTCATACTCATATACTTAATATAAAGATCATTTAGGCCTCTTGATAAATAATAAAAAGCAAGAATAAAGAGATAAGGAAAGAGTGGATCACGTTGCTTGATTCCTTTAGAGGCTTGAAAAAAACCACATTTGTTACCTTTAATAAGAAGAGAATAATAATTGTTATTAAGAATTTTGTGTATAAGAGAAAAAAATTCCTGATTGAAACCAATTACCTGAAGTATATTAAGAATAAATTTCCATCGAATCAAATCAAAAGCTTTACGGATATCCATTTTGAATATCACATTACCCCCTTTGCTCTTTTTATCAATGCCCATAAGAAGTTCTTGAACTAGAGGAGCTTTGTCACAAATATTTCTATCATTAATGAATGTTGTCTGATTAGGACATATAATATTATTAAGAATAGGCTGAAGCCTTGTAACCAAAATTTTTGAAATCACTTTATTGATAACAGTCTTAAGGCTAATAGAACAAAAAGCATCCCAAGAGGAATGATTATTAACCTTAGGAAGCAAGAATATATTAGAGGATTTAAAATACCAAGGTAAATCAAAACCTCCAAAGAAATCTTGAATAGTAGCAGTAAAATGGGGTTGTATAATATCCCATCCATTCTTGTAAAATTCAACATTAAGCCCATCAGGCCCCGCAGTCTTGCCCTCTTCCATGTTAAATAAAATGTTTTTAATTTTTTCTAAGCATGGAACACAAGTCAGAGAATAGTTATTAATATGAAGAGAAGAAGAATAAAGAGTGGAATTAATCTCAATGCCTGCAGCCATCACTAGAAAACAGATTCAAAAAATATTGAATACCATCAGCTATGATCTCACTGTATGTAGAGATAATTCTCTCATCAGTCTTGCAAATTCTAGAAGTAAAATTATGCTTCCTATGATTACGAATGCAAGCATGGTGATAGACAGTATTACAATCTCCTTCCAGAAAATTAGTTTTAATTGTTTTTGAGCATAAGAACTTTCTTGCATCGAAATAGTGTGATTCATATTCTGTTGTTCCCTCAATAACATTTCCAAATCTAGATTATTATTAGAATAATCGAACTCCATACCTTTCACCTTATTTTTAGTATCATTAATCACTAACTGAAGGTTCCCAAAAAACCTTCCAATTCTAAATTTTAAGTTTTTGCACTAAATTCTTTTGTAGCTTCCATAATTGAATCTCAGCTTTTCCTTTTCCATCCACTTTCCAATTATCCTAAAGAAAATGAGTATAATTATCATGAAGCATCCACATATTGTAAAAATGGAAGATATATTTCAAAACATTGAGACCATCAGTGATTTGAGGAAGAATAGGAGCATGATCCAAAGCCAAAATAGCCAAACGTATCACTTTATAATGTAAGAATTCACTTATCCAATTAGTATTTGCCACAAAACGATCAACTCTTTCAAAAATCTATCCACAATGCCAAGTAAAAGGATTTCCTTGAAAACCCAAATCAAAAAGGCTAGCCTCCATAAGAGTGTCATTAAAATCAGCAATATAACTAAGGTTAGGTTGAACACTTCCTTTCTTCTTCGTAGCGGAAGAAATAATATAGAAGTCACCACCCATAAGCCAAGACTCATTCTTAGCATCAATAAGTTTAATTAAATACCAAAGCTCTAATCTAGATTGCTTGGAGCACCCCGCACAAATAAGAAAAAGAAGAAAAGAATCCTCTTGAATATGAACCTTCAGATGCAGCATTTGATAATCATTAGTGAGGACCTCCACCTTCACAAAATCCAACCACAAGAACCATATCTTGTTATTAATATTAGCAAGATAATTAAAGAAGCCANTGTATCACTTTATAATGTAAGAATTCACTTATCCAATTAGTATTTGCCACAAAACGATCAAGTCTTTCAAAAATCTATCCACAATGCCAAGCAAAAGTATTTCCTTGAGAACCCAAATTAAAAAGGCCAGCCTCCATAAGAGTGTCATTAAAATCAGCAATATGAGTAAGGTTAGGTTGAACATTTCCTTTCTTCTTTGTAGCAGAAGAAATAATATAGAAGTCACCACCCATAAGCCAAGAGTCATTCTTAGCATCAATAAGTTTAATTAAATACCAAAGCTCTAATCTAGATTGCTTGGAGCACCCCGCATAAATAAGAAAAAGAAGAAAAGAATCCTCTTGAAAATGAACCTTCAGATGCAGCATTTGATAATCATTAGTGAGGACATCCACCTTCACAAAATCCAACCACAAGAACCATATCTTGTTATTAATATTAGCAAGATAATTAAAGAAGCCATTCTTCGTCACATTTTTATCATTGTTACACGAACTAACCATAGGATCCAGAATACAAAAAATAATTTAATTTATAAGTGCAAATCAAATGCTTCAATCCATCAGAGGCAATAAACTTAGCTATTCCTCCAATATTCCATATAAGTGTGTTAATCTTCATCGATAATAAACATGCCTTTGGTGAGCCTCATTGACAAGGCTTCGCTATTAGGATCATCCTTATTATTTGAATAAATGACAAAAGCATCTGGATTAATATAGCTAAGTTCTCTATTTCCTTTGAGTTTACGCTTTCCAGATGAGCGTTGAACTATCCAACCTTCCTCCAATTTTGATCTAGTTAGAACAAGACTATCATCCATTATAAGACCCATCGTTAAACATGTTCATTCCAAAAAAATAGTTTCAACACTCATGGAAACCCCTACATCATTTGCTAAATTTCCTTCAACATCATGATTCCCCTCAGGATTATCCGCAATAGAGATAATCACGTGAATTCTTGGAACAACAATGATATTATTGTTAGTTTCAGTATCAAGATTCATATCCGCACTAATGAATGTAGTAGATTGATTAGGCTCTAAATTTTCCGTATTAACAAACGGAATTTCTTGGTTTTGAGAGGGTTTAATATGACTCATATTCTCCACTCTTGAGTTCTTGAATTCTTTATTACCACATAATTCATGATGAGCATTAAAGAGATGAGTGAACAAATGACCGAACATCTTGCAATGAGTACAGTAACTAGGCACAAACTCCATTTCTACAGGCTACCAATATCCGTCCACTTCACTCCCAATCCAGACTAAATCATGAAAGTAAGTAGTAATATCCCTTTCGACGAGAACCCTGGCCACAGACGGTCTTGTACGATGAAGAGTAGCCATATCAAGCTTTAAAGGTTTTCCATATATCAAACCTAAAGAGAATAATATTTATTGATTGAATAAAAGTAATTTTAATCTAGAAAATATTATCCAAACTGACACAATGGGGTGCTCTTCCAATGGATTGAATTTAGGAGTTCATTTAAGGATCTCATGTGACATTTTTCAATGAAGATAACTTTCTTGGAAAAGATAGCAGTATAATCCTCCTCCTTCTGTAACTTAATCATGAGATTTTTACCATCAATAAGTCCTACTTTCCACAGACTAGATAAACCACATTCTGCAAAATATTTCCTGATAGCCTCAAATCGAGGATGAGCAAAAGTAAACTTACCAATTAAATTAAATTTCATTGGATCTACTAACATCTTAGTATCATTCTCTTGAAGAATTAGCACCAGTTTACCATTTTTCTTTGAAGCTTTCTTCAATAGCCCATTCACATCACTTTCAACCAACTGATCTGTAAAAGAAGAAGGAAAAAGTACATCTATCAAAGGTGGGTTACGAACTGTAACCACATCCTTATATGATAAAAAGGTATTACAAATCAGGGAAGCCATCCAAAAACCTAGAAGATGCAAATATGAGTGTTGATCAAGTACTATACAGATAACGAGTCAGTGAATTGATCCCATGGGAAAAGGGACAAAATCTTTCTAATAATGTAAGCTCGAGTGTACTACACTACTGAATCTAGCTCAAAGAGAACTTAGCGCAATACGTAAAGATCTAAAAGTCCTAAAAGAAGTAGTAAATAGAACATCAAACAAAAATGGAAGCAACAGAAAAGGCTGAGAGCAACTTTGAGTCTTTCAGAGATGGTGAGGCTCTTGCTCCTATGATATAAATATAGTGTTCTTTCGATGTTTTTTTTTATGTGTTCCCCTACATGATAGTTGAAAACCAAGAATTCTTCATTAGCCAATGTGTAGATAATAAGAAGAATTAAATATCATATTACATATAAAAGACTAAAACATGCAGTGTTTATAAAGATTTGTCTATACCCCTATTTAGGTTGTAATTCCCTAATGACAATATGTTTATTTCACAAGGCTATTTGTTTCGCTAGGAGATGGTTATAAAAAGTAGATCATAAGAAGTTTTAGCAATATAATTGATCAGATTATTAGTAAATGAAGATCAAATTTTAAAACATCAACCATGGAAATTCAAAGGTGCAAAAAGCATTTATTGGGAAAACTCATAGTAAAAATAATGGGGAAATCCCTATCCTTACATCACAAGAACATGAAAGCAAATTAATTATGAGATATGAGGTAGAGAAACATGGGAGATTTCATTACAAACATTAAAAAACTAAAGGCTAGAAAGTACACAAAAATCTTTAAAAAAACCTTTCATAAGTATAAAATCATGATAAATAGGGAAGAAAACATGGTATTTAAAGTAGAGAAATCATATGAATTTAGATCATATAAATTTTCCTAAACTTACATATTACTTACCCTCAAGTAAACTCATACTTAATTGGGACTAAAAAATAATGTTCATCGCTCTCATGTAGGTCTTTCTGATTCTCTAACAGGAATATATAATTGTAACGGAAAATATGCAAAAATCATTTTAGGGTTGGATTATTATTAATTTCCAAACCCTAGCCTGGTCTTTAATTTTTCTCTTTTAGAGTCTAGGCAAATCTCAAAACTCCTAATAATTATAATTNTCCATTGACATCACTTTCTACCAACTGATCTGTAAAAGAAGAAGGAAAAAGTACATCTATCGAAGGTGGGTTACGAACTGTAACCACATCCTTATATGATAAAAAGGTATTACAAATCGAGGAAGCCATCTAAAAACCTAGAAGATGCAAATATGAGTGTTGATCAAGTACTATACAGATAACGAGTCAGTGAATTGATCCCATGGGAAAAGGGACAAAATATTTCTAATAATGTAAGCTCGAGTGTACTACACTACTGAATCTAGCTCAAAGTGAACTTAGTGCAATACGTAAAGATCTAAAAGTCCTAAAAGTAGTAAATAGAACATCAAACAAAAAATGGAAGCAACAGAAAAGGCTGAGAGCAACTTTGAGTCTTTCAGAGATGGTGAGGCTCTTGCTCCTATGATATAAATATAGTGTTTTTTCGATGTTTTTTTTTTATGTGTTCCCCTACATGATAGTTGAAAACAAAGAATTCTTCATTAGCCTATGTGTAGATAATAAGAAGAATTAAATATCATAGTACATATAAAAGACTAAAACATGCAGTGTTTATAAAGACTTGTCTATCCCCCTATTTAGGTTGTAATTCTCTAATGACAATATGTTTATTTCACAAGGCTATTTGTTTCACTAGGAGATGGTTATAAAAAGTAGATCATAAGAAGTTTTAGCAATATAATTGATCAGATTATTAGTAAATGAAGATCAAATTTTAAAACATCAACCATGGAAATTCAAAGGTGCAAAAAGCATTTATTGGGAAAACTCATAGTAAAAATAATGAGGAAATCCCTATCATTACATCACAAGAACATGAAAGCAAATTAGTAATGAGATATGAGGTAGAGAAACATGGGAGATTTCATTACAAACATTAAAAAACTAAAGGCAAGAAAGTACACAAAAATCTTTAAAAAACCTTTCATAAGTATACAATCATGATAAATAGGGAAGAAAACATGGTATTTAAAGTAGAGAAATCATATGAATTTAGATCATATAAATTTTCCAAAACGTACATATTACTTACCCTCAAGTAAACTCATACTTAATTGGGACTCAAAAATAATGTTCATTGCTCTCATGTAGGTCTTTCTGATTCTCTAACAGGAATATATAATTGTAATGGAAAATATACAAAAATCATTTTAGGGTTGGATTATTATTAATTTCCAACCCTAGCCTGGTCTTTAATTTTTCTCTTTTAGAGTCTAGGCAAATCTCAAAACTCCTAATAATTATAATTTCAAATTTTCCATTTCCGAAAGATATTTTTAAGTTAATTAATTTTCAATCAAATAGCTAAAATTCCTTAACTTTTCCTGAATATAATATTTAAGATTTTTATTAAAAAAATTTTAACTTTTATTAATTAAGAAAACTTGACATCACGTATGATTTTTCATGCTCAATCGTAACTTTATTTTCAAAAATTATTGGGCACTTATTTTTCTTTTGATTTTTTTTAATAATTACCATGCATATTTTTATCCTTCTCTTTTTAAGCCTAAAAATATCTTTAATTTTACTGAGAATTACTATATCTGGTTGAAAGTATTTCTTTTAATGATTTTAAATATTTAATCTCTCTTAAAATGAATTTCATAATTTTAAAGTTCATTTAAAATTTAAAATCAATTAAATTATTTAATGTGAAAGTTCAAAGCATTAATTATCCTTAGTGACTTACTTCTGTTGCATTACACCTTTTCAATTAATCTAAGACCTTTTAGGATTTGGATAAAAGCTGTTAAAATGAAGGATTAAGTAATTAGAAAATTAATTCTAACCACCCTTAATCGATATTTACATTTCTAATGAAGGTTTTATCTAATGTAGTTAAATTATTTAGCTTACCATCACAATTTACTATTNCCATAATTTTAAAGTTCATTTAAAATTTAAAATCAATTAAATTATTTGATGTGAAAATTCAAAGCATTAATTATCCTTAGTGACTTACTTCTGTTGCATTACACCTTTTTAATTAATCTAAGACCTTTTAGGATTTGGATAAAAGTTATTAAAATGAAGGATTAAGTAATTAGAAAATTAATTCTAACCACCCTTAATCAATATTTACATTTCTAATGAAGGTTTTATCTAATGTAGTTAAATTATTTAGCTTACCATCACAATTTACTATTTTAAAGTACAGTCAACAACTTAAATATAAGACTTACTCTTAAGCAAGTGCACATGCATAACTCCCACCACTAAACTTAGTTTTTATCATATAAATGTCAATATGAGAAAAATGCAAGAATACAAAGTAGATAGTGTTCTTGACCTCACTTTTTTTGAGATTTAGTCTTTNCTAAAGTACAGTCAACAACTTAAATATGTGACTTACTCTTAAGCAAGTGCACATACATAACTCCCACCACTAAACTTAGTTTTTATCATATAAATGCCAATATGAGAAAAATGCAAGAATACAAAGTAGATAGTGTTCTTGACCTCACTTTTTTTGAGATTTAGTCTTTCTCTCTTAGAAGCCTAGGATCTAGCCATAGGACTTTTCTGCTGACTATTTATAGAGAACTCACTATTATAAATTCTATATGCCTCTTTTCTCTCTTGAAGTTCCACATATTGGCTCTAACCTCTAGCACTTAGTAGGTGGAGCCAACATGAGGGAGCTAAAAAAGAATCCCCATAGTTCTGTTTCGGCATTACGGTAAACCCTGGGTGGTGTGGTTTTGGTCAGTCTTGCACACACACACTTGAACCCCTCACCTTCACTCACAACCTAAAACCCTTAAACAAGCATGCTTAGCCTAGTTCCCCACTCTCTTGGAAACTCATGTGGATGTTCACCCAAACCCTTAGCCCTAGGTTAGGGTTTGACTAAGACCAACTCATGGAGGATCTAAAATGGGAGTTCCCTTGGTTTCATGGCATCAAAAGGGTAATTTTATGATTAGCATCTTCAACTAACCCCAATTCTACCCAATATCCTAATTGTGCCCTCTTGCCCCCAAAAATTTCTCAAAATTACCAAATTGCCCCTGAAACTCTAATCTTTCCAAAATTACCCATATCCTAAAATTTTATCAAAAAATCACCTCAAACCATTTCAAATCACCCAAACTAGCCAAAAAATAAAAAAAATTCTAAAATTCCCAAAATATCCCTAACATTCCCAAAATTACCAAAATGCCTCTCATGGTCCAAAAATTCCTGATGCGCGAAAACTTGGAATTAAATTAATAATAAATATGCAATGTAACCCAAACAATAATGTAACTTTAATGAAAATAATTACTCTTTAAAACCTCTTCTAAACTCCCAATTTCATTTTATACATAACACAAGTATACATATCGTTCAAGTAATACAGGGCTCTAATGGAGTCCTAGATATCGATCCCACAGGGAAACTGAAAATATATATAAGCTAACTATTAATATTCTATTCTTAAATAAAAATAAAAATAAAAATAAAAATAAAGTAAATTATGAAGTTTGAAGTTAAACTACTCAAGTGAAATGCTACTAAATATGCAAATGTAGGACTACAACAGTTAAGTTAAACTAGATGCTAAACTTTCAAAAGTAAAATTGCTGAAATAAAACAAAGTTTTTGTTGACAAAAAGTTCAAGTATGAGAAAACACCATTCCACGTTCCAATGAAAATATGGCTTGTGAAGAAATTAAAATCATTTGAAAATTATATTTAAAAACTATTTTTTAGCCAAATAAGAGAAATCCTATTCTCTACCCTCTTCCAAGCGCTATAAAGAACATTGATTAATCCAGAGTTTTGTNTTTTTGTTGACAAAAAGTTCAAGTATGAGAAAACACCATTCCACGTTCCAATAAAAATATGGCTTGTGAAGAAATTAAAATCATTTGAAAATTATATTTAAAAACTATTTTTTGTCAAATAAGAGAAATCCTATTCTCTACCCTCTTCCAAGCGCTATAAAGAACATTGATTAATCCAGAGTTTTGTCCCTAATTCTGTGGTTAGTTGGGAGAATACCGACTGTCACTCTAGAGCTCCCACTACTCCCTCACCTGAGGGCTAACAAGCTCGCATTATTTTCCAATCAACTGATCTAAATTAGGGATTCTAATCTGTCACCTTAAAATCTTCCAATTCTACATCCAACAAAGTATATTTCCCTATTTATTTGCACCTAATCCCATGGATGACATACTCTCCCTGAAATCAAATGTGATTCTCCCTTTATTGTAGAAATCATATCCCCTTTTTAGAACATATGTTTCTCAACACATTTTAACAATTCACTTGGCCAGACCAAAAGTAAATAAAGATCAGAGTTCAAATCATCACAAATTATCAACATTTAAAACCATAAAAAACAAAACCAATTCTTCACAAAACCATTTCTTCAAAGTAAGGAGAAAGATAAAGAAGACTATTCAGAATTTATGAGAAGGAAACGATAAAATACGGACTTCATATATAAAAACAAGTTTACAAATAAAAGAAATGAAAAATACAACCTATCTCACAATCCTTCCCAAGCAAATCCCTAAAAGTTCTCTCCAAGCCTTTCTCTCTTTATAAGCACTCTCAATTCTCTCTTAGAAATGTAATGAAGAAGAAATCTTTAACCTTTCCTATCCTCTTACAACCCTAGAAGAAAGTCTCCAAGCCTTTGACTTTCTCTCTCTATCTCTCCCTCTTGATTCTCCCGCCACCTATCTTTTTTTGCCCCCCTCTTGAAGTTATTCTCCAACTTGATTTTATTTTGGGTTGCCTCCTTTGAAAAGAATTTTAATTTCCCTTCAAAATTTTAAAATCAAACCTTTGAATTCAAAAGACGTGCCTCTTTGATCCAAGAGTCAAATCCCTTCAAATTATAACCTTTCAAAGTGTCTAGATGCATTAATCACTCCATAGGGTGTTTAGAACAAGTGTCTCTTTGAAAATTTGTGTAAAATTTGTCTCAAACCGCCTTANAGGGTGTTTAGAACAAGTGTCTCTTTGAAAATTTGTGTAAAATTTGTCTCAAACCGCCTTAATTTGAAAAAGTTGAATTTGGCGCATCATGTGCCAATGCTCTGGATTTTGGCGCATCATGCGCCAAACCCCAAAATTGGCTGTTATTGCTCTATCTTTTTGTCATTTTTGCTCCAAATGCCTAAAAATGGTATACCTGCAACAAAAACACAAAAATAACTTTCTTTAAAGTGCAATATCACCAACAATAGACAAAAAAATGGTACTTAAAATAGTATATTATTTTTGTGTATCAAAATCCCCCAAACTTAAATGTTACTTGTCCTCAAGNGAAAATAACTTTCTTTAAAGTGCAATATCACCAAAAATAGACAAAAAAATGGTACTTAAAGTAGTATATTATTTTTGTGTATCTAAATCCCCCAAACTTAAATGTTACTTGTCCTCAAGTGACACTTTTATTACATAAGAGCATATGAATTTAGGATAAAGATTAAATTATGACTTCTATACTTTAGTTCAATAAATAGAATAACAAAAATTAAGAAAAGCCTAACTTAGGTTCAAACTCCAAGTCTAGGAATATCTAGTAATCAAATTTAAGATTTTTGAATCTCTATTCATTTCAAGAAGAATTGCAATTTGTCATCCTAAGGAAATTTAGAACATTCATGTGAAAAGAACTTCATGAATACTTTTCTAGGAATGTTACTAATACTTCAATACAAGTTTAGAAAGTGTAATAAAGCTGCTTCCTTAAGTTGATTCAAGTGAATCCAATTTTTGATTAGGCATCTCCTCAAACTTCTCCTCAACCATTTTTTTTTCTTTTTCTTCCTTTTTTTTCTCTTTTAGGTTCTTTCTAATCTTTTTTTTTTCTTTTTCCTTCTTTAGATGAGGATTATTATATATGGATAGCCTTTAATAGTTTTGAATTCCACAT
Organism: Phalaenopsis hybrid cultivar; assembly: GCA_002079205.1. Taxonomy (NCBI): domain Eukaryota; kingdom Viridiplantae; phylum Streptophyta; class Magnoliopsida; order Asparagales; family Orchidaceae; genus Phalaenopsis; species Phalaenopsis hybrid cultivar. The sequence continues at coordinate 68,710 of JXCR01133334.1, forward strand.
TCTTTTTTCTTAAAGTTAAAACTCCACACCTCTCATTACTTAATAAAGTCATACTAGTTTATGATTTTTCATAAAGCTTCATTCCTTTCTTCTTAAATGAAACTCTAAAATTCTTAACACTTCAAAAATACAATTTTCCTTTACTTAAAATAGAAAAAAATAATGTTATCCTATCATACCAAATATCTTTAACTTTAGAATTGAGCTTTATTATTAAAAACTTTTTATCTAACTTTACAATAATATTTATAAACATAAGTATAGTCATTTAAAGTTAAAACTTGATATCCCAGACCATGTTAAATTAATTTTAAGAAAATATTGTTACTTAAGGACAAATAAAATTTAGTTTTCTCCATTTCAAAAGAAATTTTTCTTTCCCCTGAAACTTAAATTTTTAAATGATTTTTTTTTTAAATATTTTAGTACAAAATTTTAGTTGGTGAAAGAAAATAGTAAATGCATGAAAATAAAAACTAACTCATAGAGGATTTCTGAACATGAAATTAGTTCTGTATGCTGCAGGTACTAATTGTAAAACTAAATAAAAGCTTTTAAGTATTAAATAAACCATAATATATTCTAAAGAATTTGTTGGGAATTAAAACATAAATAATAAAACTGAAAAACAAAAATTGAAAATACTAAACATTCAACATGCTCAAACTAAAAATACTAAAACTAAAACTGAAAAGTAAAAAGTCTACTATTACTATTAAAAATTATAGGTCCACAACACAACATAAAAAGCTTAAATCCAACAAGTCTCAAATAAAAGTGCAACAAAGTATAAAAAATATACAAACAACACATAATATTAAATCAAACTTAAACTAAACTATCAGTTCTCATCTCCTTCCTCACCATCATCATCATCATCTTCTTCTTCTTCTTCTTCTCTTGCCTCTTCATCTTCATCAAGAATGGGAGCATGGAGAACAAAGCTGGGGCAAGCAGGAAAGTTCACATGATGTTCACCCATGAAGTGTATAACCATTTCATTTTGAAAATCTATATCATACTGAACTCTCCTCTGCTGATATTCATCATTATATTCATTCCTTGATTTTATCTCTCCCAACTAAGTCTGTATGTTAATGATATCATATTGTTGAATCATGAGCTGGTCCATAATACCGTCCAATGATGCAAAACTAGAAGTAGATGCCTCTGCAGCATGTGCAGAGGGCTTATCCCTTCTTCCACTTCTAGACTCAACAAACGATTCTACTCTTTGAATAATGTGCCTCCTAATTGGATTATAAGGTTGTAATCTCTCTTCATTTCTATGGGATTCAACTTTGATTGTTTGCATAAAGTGAAAATCAGGGCAGGATATCCCAAGCCTCCAGCAGTAGCACTACCAGCAATACTCCGAGTGTGATGAACTATAAGCACACTAACTTATATTTTCTTCATGTTCTGAATGCAATAGTTTAACACAGCTCGATCCTTTGTAACATCAACAAGATGATTTGTAGGTAAAAGTCTGGCAGAGATGAAGTGATGTCATACTTTGGACTGAACCGTCAACATGGAAGCAGGGAAGTTAACTATTTTGTTATTCTTTATCTTCCACTCCCCTCCTCCATCAGTCAGAAAGGAAATGAATTCTTCTAGTGATGAATTAGTGATAACAAAAGCAGCATATTCATCATGGAAGACATTGCTCAACCCATATAACACATTACTCCTTTCAAAGGTAAACTCAACTTGCATACCTCTCACCAAAATATGATCTTCTGTAGTGAACCTAAGTTTGGTGTTGAACTCTCGAACCATCAGAATGATCCCTACAACATTGAAGTAGCAAAATCGCTCTCAATTTTTGGTGAGAATCAACCTTTCAACCTCACCTCCCAAGTTTGTAAATGCCCTTTCCTGGATCAATCTCTGGGTCTCAATTTATGTATTATAATAGTGTTGGGCCTTGAAATTAATGAACTTTTGAGCATCATATTTGCCTGAAATTCTTCCTCTTTTTGTACGAGGAGCCATCATAGATTCTACAAAAATCTAAATAAATTACTAAATCGCAAATCTAACTCCCTAAGCAAGATCATTTGGTGAGAAACTTTTCACCATGAGTTTTCTTCAAACATTTTCATCAAAAATCCCATTTTTTGGATATCCCAAAATCCATGGTGAACATAAAAAATTTCTAAGTTAAAGTGACGCTCTTACCAAAGGAAGATGAAATATATGATTTTTGGCCTCCAAATCCTTCTCCTTAGCCCGCAATGTGATGCCCTAGACTAAAGGTTGGAGGTGGAAGACCACCAAGCGGCAAAAATAGAGGTTTTCATGCAATTTCATGGGGTTTTTAGGAGCCATCTGGCATGTTCAGGCGCATCATGCGCCAAGGCTCTGTAATTTGGCGCATCATGTGCCAGAGCGTATTTTTGCTAGATCTCAGTTTCTGTGGAAATATGCTCCGTACAGCTTTACGTGAACCTTTATTTGACTCAAATAAATCTTTTTAAGTATAATTAAATATCAAACNCTCTAGTGATGAATTAGTGATAACAAAAGCAGCATATTCATCATGGAAGACATTCCTCAGCCCATATAACACATTACTCCTTTCAAAGGTAAACTCAACTTGCATACCTCTCACCAAAATATGATCTTCCGTAGTGAACCTAAGTTTTGTGTTGAACTCTCGAACCATCAGAATGATCCCTACAACAGTGAAGTAGCAAAATCGCTCCCAATTTCTGGTGAGAATCAACCTTTCAACCTCACTTCCCAGGTTTGTAAATGCCCTTTCCTGGATCAATCTCTGGGTCTCAATTTATGTATTGTAATAGTGTTGGGCCTTGAAATTAATAAACTTTTGAGCATCATATTCGCCCGACGTTCTTCCTCTTTTTGTACGAGGAGCCATCGGAGATTCTACAAAAATCTAAATAAATTACTAAATCGCAAATCTAACTCCCTAAGCAAGATCATTTGGTGAGAAACTTTTCATCATGAGTTTTCTTTAAGCATTTTCATCAAAAATCCCATTTTTTGGATCTCCCAAAATCCATGGTGAACATAAAAAATTTCTAAGTTAAAGTGACGCTCTTACCAAAGGAAGATGAAATATATGATTTTTGGCCTCCAAATCCTTCTCCTTAGCCCGCAATGTGATGCCCTAGACTAAAGGTTGGAGGTGGAAGATCACCAAGCGGCAAAAATAGAGGTTTTCATGCAATTTCATGGGGTTTTCAGGAGCCATCTGGCGTGTTCAGGCGCATCCTGCGCCAAGGCTCTGTAAGTTGGCGCATCATGTGCCAGAGCGTATTTTTGCTAGATCTCAGTTTCTGTGGAAATCTGCTCCGTACAGCTTTACGTGAACCTTTATTTGACTCAAATAAATCTTTTTAAGTATAATTAAATATCAAACTAACACCAATTTTTTACAATCAACACAAAACTCATATTTATATATGAAATCCGCGTTATTACAAACTAACATTTTTCAAGCCAACACATAACAAATTTAGTGTTCTAAAGCAAACCAACATTCTAACACTGAAATCTAAACATCAAACTTCAAAGTAATAAACATAGATAGTGCAACAAATAGAAAGTAAAGGTAATCTAACATAACATACTAAAACAAACAATACTAGGTAAAACATTCCATGCTTAACTAAAATTTAAACATCTTCTTCACTCTCATCCTCTTGGATATTTCCCATAGACTGGTAGTGCACATACAAATTGTAGAAGGGCATAAATGAAAATTCATCAATTTAACATTCCTCCGCAATCCACACAAGCTTCTTGAACATACATATCAAACCATCTTCAATACGCCCTGTATGTTCAAAATGTTCCTTGAGTCTCCAATCCAAGTGATCTAGCTTTTCAAAAATATTCTCAATTGCATGCATAAGATTATGCACCTCTTTTTATATCTTCTAAATTCTCTTTGAAAGTGCACTCGAGTTGTAATATGGCTGAATAGGTGATGAATTTTGGGATCCTTGATCCATTAGTACACTCATATCATTTTCATCTCCCATTCCAATGCAACTGCAATGGATTTTAGGATCCATCGGCTTCCAAAGCAGTAGTACTTTCTCTCAACTTTCATAAGGTACTTGCGATTGACTGCAGAGTTGGAAAATAATAGATGGATGTCCCATTCAAATTGCAGACCCATTCACGATCAAACCCAAAACTATTTTACAATTATGGCTCCAATATCAACAGGTTTTCCAGTTTAAATAAAATAGTTCAGGATAACACTCTCCTTAATGTCCTTAGTAATTTTCATAGTAGGAAGTAATTTTGAGGAAATGAAGAAATTACATGTCGTTGAAGTACGATTTAACAATGATGCAGAGAAACTCACATTCCCATCATCTCGGGCTTCCCAATTAGCATCTTCATTCGTAAGGTAACGATAGAGTTCATCCATGTTGTCTCTTGTAGGGGTAAAATTTGCATAGTGGCAGACAGGCATGTTATCGATCATAAGCATTTCGTTGATTCTCGAAGGAGTGAACTGCTTAAACCTACCTCGCACGTAGATCATTCCTTGGATGATCCCATGAAAATTTACGTAAAATTCTTTCACCACAGGGATGACTACAGTGACAGTGGTGTAGCAAAGAACTTCCCAACGCCTCTATGCAATAACTTCTTCGACTCAAGTGTTCGGCGTGTTGAATCCTCGATTCATAAAGTCCCTCTCTTTGATAAGCCTCTTCTTCATTATAACTCGATCATGAAACTTCTGTGTGTCGAAATTGATGAACTTTCTTTTATTGAAAATTCCAAATCTTGTGGAGTTTTTAGAGTGGGAAGCCATAGTAGTTGAAATGTGGTGACTCTTCCCTCATTTCCCCCCCCCTAAAATATGTCTTGGAGTCAGTTTTTAGGAGTTATTTGAAGCTATACAGCCCAAAAACCCACAAAAACCACCATTTGAAATGTTTTAAGTCATTTTCATCTCCGCGGCGCTTCATGTACTGATCTAACACATCATGCTCCAGCTCTCTAGAATTTGACACATTATGCGTCAATCTGGCGCATCATGTGCCAATTCTAAAATTTTGGTTGTTTCGTTTTTGATGAAATAAATTCTCAGTCTTTTCACAACATTAGACAAGTAAAGATGTTTCTAAACATGTTTCTCAAATACATGGATTACATAAAGAAATAACCATAAACATACATATAAGATTTTAAACAAAAAACTCAAAAATCAAAGTAAAAAATGATACATATGGGTTGTCTCCCACAAAGTGCTTGGTTTAATGTCATTAGCCCAACATTCCCAATCCCATTATGGGTGATCCAACATGATAGTCTCTTTAGAATTTGGTCTTCAACCATCAAAATAAGGTTTCAATCTATGCCCATTCACTTTAAATATTCTTCAAGTTTTGTGATCTTCAATGTTGACAGCTCCATAGGGATAGAATTTTATAACTCTGAATGACCCTTTCCACCTAGACTTCAATTTTTGAGGAAAAAATTTCAATCTTGTATTATATAATAAAACTTCCTGTCCAGGTTCAAATTCTCTTTTTACTATCTTTCGATCATGCCATTCTTTCATTTTTTGTTTATAAATCATCGCATTATTGAAAGATTCATTTCTAATTTCTTCAAGCTCATTTAATGCAATAATCTTTTCTCACCAACTTCTTTTAAATTGAAATTAAATTCTTTTATCGCCCAATAAGCTTTATGTTCCAATTCAACTGACAAGTGATAAGTCTTCCCAAAAATTAATCTATATGGGGACATTCTTATAGGTGTCTTATAAGTTGTTTTGTATGCCCATAATGCAGTATCTAATTTAATAGATTAAACCATTTTGTTAGGATTAATATGCTTTTTCAAAATTCTCTTAATTTCATTATTAGATACTGTCGCTAATCCACTAGTCTAGGGATGATAAACAGTTGTAATTTTATGAATTATATTATATTTTTCCACCAATCTTGCAACTGTTGTATTTCTAAATTGAGATCCCCCATCAGTAATGATTACTCTCGACATTCCATATTTTGTAACAATATTTTTCATTAAAAATTTAGAAACACTCTGAGCATCACATCTAGGTAAAGTGATTGCTTCTATCCATTTTGAAACATAATTTACCACAATTAATATATATATATTTCCAAATGAAGGAATGAATGGTCCCATAAAATATAATCCCCATGCATGAAAAACTTAAATTTACAAATTAAAATTTAGAGGCATTTCATTTCTTCTAGAAATATTACCTACACTATGAAATTGGTCACATGTTTATATATATATATATTAACATCTCTAAATAGATCAGACCAATAAAATCCAGAATGTAAAATTTTTTGAGTAGTTCTATCATTACCAAAATGTCCTCCAAATTCAAAATGATGACATTTTTGCATAATATCTTGAATTTCTTTATAAGACACACATTGTCATATAACTAAATCTTTACATTTTTTATACAAATGAGGATCATCCCAAAAGTAAGATTTTGCATCATAAATGAATTTCTTTTCCTGTTGTTTTATCAGTCCATATTGTAAAATACCACCAACAATATAATTCACAATATCAACATACCAAGGTATTTTTCATCCTTTAACAGCATAAAGTTGTTCATAAAAAAAGTATCTTTAATCTCTCTCTCCATATCAAGTATTTCTTCCTGTTCTAACCTCGATAGGTGATCATCTATTTGTTTATCAGTCCCTTTTCTATTGACTACTACAAAATCAAATTCTTGCATCAGAAGTATCCATCTAATTAATCTTGGTTTTGCATCCTTCTTTTACATAAAATGTTTAATAGTAAAATGGTCAATATGCACAACACATTTAGCTCCAATCAAATATGATCTAAACTTATCAAAAGCATACAGTGGCTAATAACTCTCTTTCAAGGGTGGTATAGTTAATCTGAGCATCATTAAGAGTCTTACTAGCATAATATATGACCTTGAAAATCCTATCATATTTCTACTCTAAAACAGCTCCAATTGCATAATCACTAGCATCACACATTAATTCAAAAGGTTTCTCCCAATCAGGTGAAACAATTATAGTATCAGTGATCAATTTTTCCTTTAAAGTTTGAAAGGCCTTAAGGCAATCTTGGTTAAAGTCAAACTTTCCATCTTTTTCTAGAAGTTGCATAAAGGCTTAGTAATTTTTGAAAAATCTTTGATATATCGTCTGTAGAGTCCAGCATGTCCTAAAAAAGCTCCTAACTCCTCTTACAACAGTAGGTCGATATAACCTAAATTTTTGTAAGATCTACTTCCATGCCATTTTTTGAAATTCTATGTCCAAGAATAATTTCTCCTGCAACCATAAACTGACATTTCTCCCAGTTCAAAATGTGAGTAGTCTTTTTACAACATTCTATAAATTTCTCTAATTGATTTAGACATATTTCAAAGGAAGTTCAAAATACAAAAAAATCATCCATAAAAACTTCAATCCCTTTTTCAATCAAATCACTGAAAATTGATATCATACATCTTTGAAATATCGCAGGTGTGTTACATAATCTAAAAGGCATTCGCCGAAAAATAAAAGTTCCATAAGGACTAATAAATGTTGTTTTATTTTGATCCTCAGTGACAATAGGTATTTGGTGATAACCGGTATATCCATCTTGAAAACAAAAATATTTGTGCTTAACCAATTTATCCAACATCTGATCTAAAAGGGGTAAGGAAAATTATCCTTCCGGGTGGTAGAATTTAATTTTCTATAATCTATGCATATTCACCATCCAGTGACTTGTCTTGTTGATATTAATTCATTATGCTCATTTTTCACTACAGTTACACCTCCTTTCTTTGAAACACAGTGAATTGGACTCACCCAAGTACTGTCTGAAATAAGGTATATTATTCTCGAGTCTAACCATTTTATAATTTCTTTCTTAACCACTTCTTTCATCATAAGATTCAATCTCCTTTGAGGATCAATTNTAGGTGTGTTACATAATCTAAAAGGCATTCGCCGAAAAATAAAAGTTCCATAAGGACTAGTAAATGTTGTTTTCTTTTGATCCTCAGTGACAATAGGTATTTGGTGATAACCGGTATATCCATCTTGAAAACAAAAATATTTGTGCCCAACCAATTTATCCAACATCTGATCTAAAAGGGGTAAAGGAAAATTATCCTTCCGGGTGGTAGAATTTAATTTTCTATAATCTATGCATATTCGCCATCCAGTGACTTGTCTTGTTGATATTAATTCATTATGCTCATTTTTCACTACGGTTACACCTCCTTTCTTCGAAACACAGTGAATTGGACTCACCCAAGTACTGTCTGAAATAAGGTATATTATTCTCGAGTCTAACCATTTTATAATTTCTTTCTTAACCACTTCTTTCATCATAAGATTCAATCTCCTTTGAGGATCAATTGTTGGTTTATGTTGATCTTTCAATAAAATTTTATGCATACAGATTAAAAAACTGATTCCTTTAATATCGGTCATTGTTCATCCAGAGGCTTTCTTATATCTTTTCAAAGTTTCTAACAATTGTTGTTCTTGTGCATCAGTTAGTTCTGAGGAAACTATGACAAGTAGTGTAGTTGAATCTCTTAAGAATGCATATTTCAAATGTGTAGAAAGTGTTTTCAATTCTAGTTCAGGGGGTTTCTTAATAGATGAAATCAAATTGTTATCATTTTCTGCATGATCTAGCATTTCAAATTTTTTCTGAATATATTTCAGTTATGTCGTACTCACTTCCATAGACTCATCTTGGATTTTATCCTCATCTTGATATTCCATATATTCCTTTTCAAATTCTCCTTCATATGTCTTTTTGAAATATTCATGGCCTAAATACTCATTAATATCCATTCTAAAGCATTCGATCTCTTATTCTTTTGCAGGGTATCTCATTAATTTTGTAATATTAAATGTAACCTCTTGATCACTAACTCTCATAGTTAGTTCTCCTTTNCTATGCATACAGATTAAAAAATTGATTCCTTTAATATCGGTTATTGTTCATCCAGAGGCTTTCTTATATCTTTTCAAAGTTTCTAACAATTGTTGTTTATGTGCATCAGTTAGTTCTGAGGAAACTATGACAAGTAGTGTAGTTGAATCTCTTAAGAATGCATATTTCAAATGTGTAGAAAGTGTTTTCAATTCTAGTTCAGGGGGTTTCTTAATAGATGAAATCAAATTGTTATAATTTTCTGCATGATCTAACATTTCAAATTTTTTCTGAATATATTTCAGTTATGTCGTACTCACTTCCATAAACTCATCTTGGATTTTATCCTCATCTTGATATTCCATATATACCTTTTCAAATTTTCCTTCATATGTCTTTTTGAAATATTCATGGCTTAAATACTCATTAATATCCATTCTAAAGCATTCAATCTCTTATTCTTTTGTAGGGTATCTCATTGATTTTGTAATATTAAATGTAACCTCTTGATCACTAACTCTCATAGTTTGTTCTCCTTTTTGCACATCTTTCAAAGCTCTTCTAGTGGCTAGGAATGGTCTACCTAAAATAATAGGAATTTCTTTATCTTCCTCCATGTCTAATACAATAAAGTCCACAAGAAAGATAAATTTATCAACCTTTACTAAAACATCTTATATAACTCCTTTAGTGTAGATAATCAAACGATCAACTAACTGAAGAGTTACAGTTGTAGTTGAAATATCTCCTAAACCTAACCTTCTGAAAATTGATAATTACATAAGATTAATATTGGCTCCTAAATCACATAAAGCTTTTCCATAAAATCGTTCTCCAATAGCACAAGGAATTGTAAGACTTCCAGGATCTTTAAGTTTTTTAGGAAGCTTCTTCTGAATTATAGCGCTACACTCTTCACTGAGTGCAACAGTCTCATTATCTGCAAACTTCCTTTTCTTATTAAGTATATCCTTCATGAACTTCACATAGCTTGACATTTTTTTCCAAAGCTTCAACAAATGGAATGTTTATCATCAATTTCCTCAAAATTTCCAAAGATTTTGAAAATTNGTATAACTCCTTTAGTATAGATAATCAAACGATCAACTAACTAAAGAATTACAGTTGTAGTTGAAATATCTCCTAAGCCTAACCTTCTAAAAATTGATAACGACATAAGATTAATATTGGCTCCTAAATCACATAAAGCTTTTCCATAAAATTGTTCTCCTGTAGCACAAGGAATTGTAAGACTTCCAGGATCTTTAAGTTTTTTAGGAAGCTTCTTCTGAATTATAGCGCTACACTCTTCACTGAGTGCAACAGTCTCATAATCTGCAAACTTCCTTTTCTTATTAAGTATATCCTTCATGAACTTCACATAGCTTGACATTTTTTCCAAAGCTTCAACAAATGGAATGTTTATCATCAATTTCCTCAAAATTTCCAAAGATTTTGAAAATTGATTATCTCTATGCTTCTACTTTAATCTTTGAGGAAATGGAGGTGGTGGTCTTTCTATAGTGATTTACATTAGTTTAATAGGACTTTCTGACTCACAATGAAAATCTTCACCAGAATTTTTATTTTCCACTTCATCTTTTTCTATTTTAACTTATAGTTGAACTCTTTCTTCTAATTCTTTTCCACTTCTCAGTTGAATAGCTTTAATTTGCTCCTTTTTTGATCTTTGGGATTTACTTCAACATAACTAGGCAATATTCCTGGAAGGCTATTACTAAGTTCAGTGGCAATACATCCCAATTGATTTTCCATGTTTCTGATTACAGCTCATTGACTCTGTAATTGACTTCCCATTTGCAATATCAATTCTTCCATTGATAATTTTTTCTCCTTACTTTGTAAATTATTAATTCCTGGGGGGTAATAAGGTTTATAAGCTTGATTTCATTGATTTTTGGAGGTTTCCACTGGGTTTGTAGCATTGTTTTCCCATTATGGATTTGAAGCATTCAAGTTATTGTTACTTCAACTAAAGTTTGGATGATTCTTCCAACCAAGATTATAATAATTGGCATCAGGATTATTAGAACGATTGTTTATTACATTTAAAGTCTCATAAGAAGAATAAGATTCTATCATTTTTCTAAATGAGTTCTCCTCAATAACAAGTGCTTTTTGAGAATAATTCATTCTATATTGATTTATCTTCTTTGATATAGCGACTATTTGAGCAGCTAATATAGATATTGCACCAAAATCATGAATACTGGCTAGTCTTTTTGGATTTACCCTTTCTGAGGGCCATTAAAAATTATTAATAGCAATTTGTTCAATTAATGAATATGCTTCATCGAATGGTTTTAACATTATTGATCCACCAGTAGCAACATTAATTATCGATCTAAGAGATCCAACCAATCCATTATAAAAAGTTTAAATTATTAACCAATCTGGTAACACATGGCGTGGATACTTTTTAAGGAGATCTTTAAATCTTTCCTAGGCTTCATAAATTGATTCCCCTTTAAAATGAAAAAAATATGTAATATCATTTCTAAGCTCAACAGTTTTTTAAGGTGAGAAATACTTAGATAAATTTTTTTGTGATAAATCTCCCCAAGTTCCGATAGATCCGGGTGCTAATGAGTTTAACTACATCTTAGCTTTATCCCTCAGTGAAAAATAAAAAAGTCTAAGTCTGACAGCATCATTTGACACTCCATCATATTTAAATGTAGCACACAATTCCTAAAAACTAGAAAGGTGTAAATTGGGATCTTCAGTTAGTGTTCCCCCAAACTGATTGTTTTGTACCATTTGGATAATAGCAGGTTTAAGCTCAAATGAATTGGCAGCTACAGCAGGGTTTTGTATACTCAAATGAATTTCTTCTACTATAGGATTAACATAATCCCTTAAAGGTCTCTGATGATGTTCATTTTCATTTCCAACATTACTTAAGTTGCAAGCCATTTTGCTGGAATGATTTTTCTTTTTTTGTTGCTCTCATTTTTTTTCTAACAGTTCTATCTTATTTAGAATCATAAGGTACTAAGTTTTTAGATCGTATACTACACATTAATAAAATAAAACAAGTAATTTAAAAATAAACAACACACTTAAACAAGAAAATGTTCAAACTAAAGTAAAAATACTCTTTTTTTATTTTTAAAATAAAATAAAATAACTAATACTTTCTGTTACTTCCCCAACAACGACACAAAAAACTTGATGTGTGGAAATGTAGGATTAAATTAATAATAAATATGCAATGTAACCCAAACAATAACGTAACTTTAGTGAAAATAATTTATCTTTAAAACCTCCTTTAAACTCCTAATTCCCTTCTACATATAACACAAGTATATGCATCATTTAAGTAATATAGGGCTTTAATGGAGTCCTAGATATCAATCCTACAGAGAAGCTGGAAATATATATAAGCTAGCTATTAATATTCTATTCTTAAATTAAAATAAAAATAAAAACAAAGTAAAGTACAAAGTTTGAAGTTAAACTACTCAAGTGAAAAGCTACTAAATATGATGATGTAGGACTACAAAAGTTAAGTTAAACTAGATGCTAAACTTTCAAAAGTAAAATTGCTCAAATAAAACAAAGGTTTTNGAAAAATAAAAACAAAGTAAAGGACAAAGTTTGAAGTTAAACTACTCAAGTGAAAAGCTACTAAATATGATGTACGACTACAAAAGTTAAGTTAAACTAGATGCTAAACTTTCAAAAGTAAAATTGCTCAAATAAAACAAAGGTTTTTGTCGATGAAAAGTTCAAGTATGAGAAAACACCCTTCCCTGTTACAATGAAAATATGGTTTGTGAAGAAATTGAAATCATTTGAAAAATATATTTAAAAATTGTTTTGTGTCAAATAAGAGCAATCATATTCTCTACCCTCTTTCGAGCGTGATAAAGAACATTGACTAATCCAGATTTTGGTCCCTAATTTTGTGGTTAGGCTAGGAGGATATTGGTTGTCACTCCAGAGCTCCCACTACTCCCTCACCTGAGAATTAACATGCTCGCATTAGTTTCCAATCAACTGAACCAAGTTGGGGATTCTAATCTGTCACCTTAAAATCTTCCNCTGAAATCATTTGAAAAACATTTTTAAAAATTGTTTTGTGTCAAATAAGAGCAATCATATTCTCTACCCTCTTCCGAGCGTGAAAAAGAACAATGACTAATCCAAATTTTGGTTCTTAATTTTGTGGTTAGGCTAGGAGGATACTGGTTGTCACTCTAGAGATCCCACTACTCCCTCACCTGAGGACTAACATGATCGCATTAGTTTCCAAACAATTGAACCAAGTTGGGGATTCTAATCTGTCACCTTAAAATCTTCCAATTCTACATCCAACGAAGTATATTTCCTTATTTATTTGCACCCAATCTCATGGATGACATACTCTCCCATGAAATCAAATGTGATTCTCGCTTTTTTGTAGAAAACATATCCCCTTTTTAGACCATATATTTCTTAAAACATTTTAACTATTCAATTGGACAGATCTAAAAGTAAATGAAGATCGGAGTTCAAATCATTACAAATTATCGACATTTAAAACTGTAGAAAACAAAATCAAGTCTTCACAAAACTATTTCTTCAAAGTAGGGAGAAGGATTAAGAAGACTACTTAGAATTCATGAGAAGGATATCATAAAACACGGACTTAATATAAAAAAACAAGTTTACAAATAAAAAAATAAAAAATATAACTTATCTCACAATCCTTCCCAAACAAATCCATAGAAGTTCTCTCCAAGCCTTTCTCTCTTTACAAGCACTCTCATTTCTCTCTTAGAAGTGTAATGAAGAAGANTCTCATGGATGACATACTCTCCCATGAAATCAAATGTGATTCTCGCTTTTTTGTAGAAAACATATCCCCTTTTTACAACATATATTTCTTAGAACATTTTAACAATTCAATTGGATAAACCTAAAAGTAAATGAAAATCGGAGTTCAAATCATTACCAATTATCAACATTTAAAACCGTAGAAAACAAAATGAAGTCTTCACAAGACTATTTCTTCAAAGTAGGGAGAAGGATTAAGAAGACTACTTAGAATTCATGAGAAGGATATCATAAAACACGGACTTAATATAAAAAAACAAGTTTACAAATAAAATAAATAAAAAATATAACTTATCTCACAATCCTTCCCAAGCAAATCCATAGAAGTTCTCTCCAAGCCTTTCTCTCTTTACAAGCACTCTCATTTCTTTCTTAGAAGTGTAATGAAGAAGAAATATCTCACCTTCCCTCTCATCTTACAACCCTAGAGGACAATCTCCAATCCCTTGACTTTCTCTCTCTATCTCTCCCTCTTGCCACCTATCTTTTTTTGCCCCCCTCTTGAAGTTCTTCTCCAACTTGATTTTATTTTGGGCTGCCTCCACTGAAAAAGAATTTTAATTTCCCTCCAAAATTAAAAAGTCAAACCTTTGAATTCAAAAGATGTGCCTCTTTGATCCAAGAGTCAAATCCCTTCAAATTAGAACATNGAATTTTAATTTCCCTCCAAAATTAAAAAGTTAAACCTTTGAATTCAAAAGATGTGCCTCTTTTATCCAAGAGTCAAATCCCTTCAAATTAGAACATTCCAAAGGGTCTAGATGCATTGAATCACTCCATGGGGTGTTTAGAACAAGTGTCCCTTTAAAAATTCACGCAAAATTTATCTCGAACCGCCTTAATTTGAAAATGTCGCATCTGGCGCATCCAATGCTCTAGCTTTTGGCACATCATGCGCCAAACCCCAAAATTGATTGTTTTTGCTTCAAATTTTGAACCTTTTATCATTTCTGCTCCAAATGCCTAAAAATGGTGTACCTGCAACAAAACACAAAAATGTCTTTCTTAAAGTGCAATATCACCAAAAATAGAAATAAAAAGGGTACTTAAAACGGTATATTATTTTTTTGTATCAATTCACAAAGCCTCCCAAATCATCATAAACATCCACAAAATCATTTCTAGCCATCCATTAGACCCAATTTGATCAAATTGACCAATTTTGACCAAAATCCCAAATTTACCCCTAAATGCTTAAAGTCTCCAATTCATCCCCAATTTCCACCAAATTGATTTCAAACTTCCCCAATTTTGAACCTAAGTACAATTTCATCTTGTCTAAGATCAATTTTAACAAAATTATAGCTCAGTTGAATCCAATTTCAAAATCAAATTCCAAGCCCAATTTAAGCCCCCAGTTTGACCATAAGCCAAAATCCCATCAAATTGAATTCCCTAACCTACACAATTCTCCCAATATTGGATTCAAAAATCTTCATAACATTCCCTTAAATTAAATTGAACCCTTAATTGGCCTAGATCCAAACTCAAACCTAACCTAAACCCAAGTCCAAATCAAATGCCCCAAATTGACCTAACTTCAAACGTCCACCCAATTGAGCCTTGTGATCAATTCAATGGCCCCAATTTTTTCTTCTAAACTCTTCATGACATCCCCATAAACCATTTTAAACCTTCAAACAATTTTTAAGCCAAGCCCAAATCAAGCCCATGCCCAAAATTCGGCTGGAACTCTAATTTTGAACCTAAGCCCCAAAATCATCTTAAACCTTTTGCATTAACCAAGTTTAATCTTTTCCTTCCATTTTTAGCACCCATGGATGCTAATCAAATTATCCAAGACCTAATTTTGAATCCATGGGCCAAGGGTCACTTAGATTAAGGAGCAATTTACCCTAATTTCAATTTACCTTAATTTGGTTAAAATCTTCACCCCATGCTATCAACCATCAAACCTTGAAAGTAATCACCATTAAAACACTCCTGACCTTTCCTGGGCTAGCTAGACACCTCCCTTGGCCTAGCTGGTAGGCCAAGGAGCCAAAAAAGCCAAAACCAAGAAGGAAATTCTTGGCTTAAACCCAATTTCTTCCCCATCCAATGTGGCTCAACCCCATTGGTGAATTGCATCATTCAGCCCTCCACCTAACCTTCCTTCTCCACCCCGTGCCTTAGCCAAACAACCCTAATTCCTCCTCTATTTAAACCACCACTCTCTAGTACATGGAGAGAGTGCTGCCAATTTCTTGGGGAGAGCCTTCCAAATTGATTGCAAAGCCTTTCCAAACCTTCTTGAGTTCAACCCCACCATTTCCATCCATTCAAACCCACTGCCAAACCCTAATGTTGAGTTCAAAATCTAGGGCATTTTTTGTCACTCCACAAAACTCCCCCAAACTCCAAATTAAATAATCCATAAGCTTCCTCAAACCAAACGAGGAAGTTTCCCATAAAACCCCTCTTCGCTGAGCACTCTAACCCACTTCTAGACCAAGGCCGCACCACCTTTTGATCAAAATCGTACTTAGACCCCATACCAGAGCAAGGTGACACTTCAAGAAGGTTTGTTGGACCACAAGGAAGCTTCCACAAGCACCCAATCGAGGTCTCTCCTCGTGGGGAAAGTTATAATCCAAAATCCCTAATTTTAGCCTTAGTTTCATTAATTATGAAGAGAACTCATATTTCATACACATGTAACCATATAGATAGATTCTCCTTAACTATATGAAGCTATATGAACAAACCCTATATGATTTGGTTGAATATCTAGTGAGATCGTAGGGTGTTACTGTGGACAGTTCTCGGTTTAGAATGCTTGGGAACGATGAACGGATGTCGTCTATTTGNATACTTAGACCCCATACCAGAGCAAGGTGACACTTCAAGAAGGTTTGTTGGACCACAAGGAAACTTCCACAAGCTCCCAGTCGAGGTCTCTCCTCTTGGGGAAAGTTATAATCCAAAATCCCTAATTTTAGCCTTAGTTTCATTAATTGTGAAGAAAACTCATATTTCATACACATGTAACCATATAGATAGATTCTCCATAACTATATGAAGCTATATGGACAAACCCTATATGATTTGGTTGAATATCTAATGATATCGTAGGGTGTTACTGTGGACAGTTCTCGGTTTAGAATGCTTGGGAACGATGAACGGATGTCGTCTATTTGCGCGTGTATTGATCCAATGACAGAGGAGAAGTCGGACAGGAGATCTATTCGTGAACAATGATACGTGCGTCTCGCTGAGGTGTAAAGCTCAATGAATCAGAATGCGATGCGTATGCTTTCGGAGCCACCATAAGTTTACCTGAATGTCGTGTGCATAAGTAGAAAAATGGGGTATTTTTCATTTAAATTAATTTTGAAACTTTATAAATTCATAACTTTGCATAGAAAAATTATAAAAATAAAATTAAAATACCCCCTTGCTCAGTAAATAGAGAAAAATATTATGAAAAAAAAATCATTTAGCATGTATTTTATTTTTAATTAATTAAATACTCTAGCTTATTTTAATTTTAGTTATATAAATAATAATATCCATAGCTTGAAATTTTAANATATTTTTCATTTAAATTAATTTTGATAACTTTGCATAGAAAAATTATAAAAATAAAATTAAAATACCCCCTTGCTTAGTAAATAGAGGAAAATATTATGAAAAAAAAAATCATTTAGCATGTATTTTATTTTAAATTAATTAAATACTCTAGCTTATTTTAATTTTAGTTATATAAATAATAATATCCATAGCTTGAAATTTTAAGACTTATTCCTCATGACAAGAAGAATGTTCTCTGATTTTTTAATTTCAGCAAACATCTCTAACCATGAAACATTAATTTTCAAGCCTAGTTGTCTATTTTTGCTTAAAATAATTATATAAATTGAAATATAAGTCAAAAAAATATGAATTTTCTTAAAAGGTTCCCTGTGGTTAGAGGACTCTAGAAAAAATACAAACTATGTTTAAATAATTATGTATATTACAATAGATAATTAAGTTATTTTAAATCATACACATTAAAATAAATATAACATAATTCAAAAATTACGAAAAATGGTTACACACTATAAATAATAATCATTTTAACTCACTGTAAGAATTTTAAATCCATTTGAATTGATTTGATCACTAAAGTCTACTATTTAAGTAAAATAAGGACTTTGCATTAAAAAAAATATAATAAATAAATTATTAATAGGAAAATTATGAAAAGTAATTTTTTGAGTTCCTTGTAATCAAGGGCATCTAAGAAAAATAAAATTTATTTTAAAATAAATATTTCATTTTTTAGCTAANGTTTAAGTAAAATAAGGACTTTGCATTAAAAAAAATTATAATAAATAAATTGCAAATTGGAAAATTATGAAAAGTAATTTTTTAAGTTCCTTGTAATCAAGGGCATCTAAGAAAAATAAAATTTATTTTAAAATAAATATTTCATTTTTTAGCTAANTTTTTTGTTGCTCTCATTTTTTTTCTAACAGTTCTATCTTATTTAGAATCATAAGGTACTAAGTTTTTAGATCGTATACTACACATTAATAAAATAAAACAAGTAATTNCTCGAATTTTTCTAACAATTCTTTCTTATTTAGAATCATAAGGTACTAAGTTTTTAGATCGTATACTACACATTAATAAAATAAAACAAGTAATTTAAAAATAAACAACACACTTAAACAAGAAAATGTTCAAACTAAAGTAAAAATACTCTTTTTTTTATTTTTAAAATAAAATAAAATAACTAATACTTTCTGTTACTTCCCCAACAACGACACAAAAAACTNACAAGTAATTTAAAAATAAACAACACACTTAAACAAGAAAATGTTCAAACTAAAGTAAAAATACTCTTTTTTTATTTTTAAAATAAAATAAAATAACTAATACTTTCTGTTACTTCCCCAACAACGACACAAAAAACTTGATGTGTGGAAATGTAGGATTAAATTAATAATAAATATGCAATGTAACCCAAACAATAACGTAACTTTAGTGAAAATAATTTATCTTTAAAACCTCCTTTAAACTCCTAATTCCCTTCTACATATAACACAAGTATATGCATCATTTAAGTAATATAGG
>JXCR01133334.1:91475-130068 GCA_002079205.1 Phalaenopsis hybrid cultivar
TATTTTCTATTTAATTAACCACTAAAATCAATAAATAATTATAATAATTAAAAAATAATTTAAAATAAATCCTGAAATTTTGTCTAAGTGGTCTCTAAACCTAGATGAACCTCTAATAATTTTTTCATGAATAGAAACTTTACTTTAATTAGTTAAATAAATTAACATTGAAATTCTATTTTTGAGCTAAAATAATTATATAAATTAAATAAAAATTATAAAAATCATAATTTCTCCTCTAATATTTTAATTGACCCATGAATGGGGTATCATAAAAATTTGAAACTCATTTGAGTTGTATTTAATGAGTTATGAAGTGGAGAGCCCTAGGTGCAAAATGATAATTTTGAGATTTTGATGTCGTAATTAAATTTTAGGTTAAATCAAAGGGTAAATGGGCAATTTTGATCATAATAAACTCTTTTGGATGTTTGAAACATAATGAGAGGTAGAAACCAACTTGTCATCTTTTCATGATAAGGGTAAAAATGTAATTTTATAAATTGTTATAACTTGGAGGGTAATTCAATTAGATGATACTAGGGTAATGGACTTGAGTTAGGATGCTAATGACTCACTTATTTGGAGCCCCCTAATTTATGATTAGATAATAAGCATGATTTTAATGAGGATTGAATATCATTTCATTCAACATTTTGATTATTGCAAATCTACCCCGAGATTGAATTTAAGGGCTTAGTACTGAACTAGGTTTGATGTTCAAAGCTGTTTAATGAGGTTTAAAAAAGAGGAATATGATTGATTAATGAAAGCCTTAAAACACTATGAGCCCAACTTTAGTGGTGGGTACAAGATCCTTAATTACTTGAGCTTGCCCTTTGGGGCACTCACTTACATAACTCCTAAATAAAACATCAAGTGAATGTCTGAGTACCCCACTCTTAGGATAATTAAGATATTAAGGTTCATTGAGCATAAGGTGTATTAAACCACTAAATCTAAATTTAATTTCAGTTGAACAATGTAATAAGTTTAACTGAACTTAAAATGTTTTAAAGGGTTCAAAAAGTTGTTTAGGGTTATGCCTCGAACACTTTTATGAACTTTTGGATATTTTGAAGGACAATTGGAATTATTATTCTTTGCTCAAGAAATCATCCAATAAAACTTTTAGGGACCTACCAAGTTATGCTTTGGGACCCAATAATTTGCCTAAATCAATAAAAATACCTTATAGTACTTATCCTATAATAATTGACCCAATGTTCAAGGATTTGAGTCTTCCTTAAGGTATTTAAATCCATGGGAGCAACTGAGGATATTTGTTTTTTCCACATATGGATCATCGGGCTTTTTGAAGTCTGAGGTCTAGGTGGTTAGGACAATGACAATGATGCTAATGTGTGCTAAAACGAGGGGTACGATGTGGAATTTTAGAATATTATCTCCTACCTTAAGGACCTTTAATAAAAGGAGAGGATAAAGACCAACGATACTATTTGACGACTCTTGAGAAGATGATTGCCCCCAATACTCTCAGCTTGTTCGTAGTCCTAGCTTGATTAAATTGATTAACCTGTGGACTACACCACTCTATAAAATGTTTTAAATAAAAACCTCTTTGGCATGATAAAGTAAATTTTATATGAATGAAAACCAAATTTAAAAATAAAAATTTGTAAAGGTCCACAGTTAATCACTTGGATCGAGATTAGGACTGCCCCTCCTTAGATTATCGGGTTGGTAGCTCTTACTTAAGGTCGGGAAGCACACAGTCCAACTCTGAGGACCCACCTTTACCAATGTCTTACACCCAGTCCTGGTCTTCTATGTGACTAAAATTTTCCTTTTACTTATGTTATCTACGACCATTTTTCTGAAATTTTCTCGTACCAAATGATCCTGATTTTATATGTCAATACAATGTATGCAGTTATATTCTTAATTTTTCCTGACTTATAATTCTTACTTTACAACGATGCCAAAAACTTGATCACTAGCAATAACTAGACAAAAGCTTGACTTTGAAGCAAATAAGAATGCAATTATTATATTTAATTATGGGATATTATGCAAGTATATATATCATTATCAAATAATATAGGACATTTTGATTAAGCCCTTAATATTAAACCCAGAGGGAAAAAATTATATGCAATTAAAATAAGAAGGAGATAGATAACAAATTCTATTTTGCAAAATATTCTTACTCAAACTATAGATGCTATAATAGGAATAAAATTTTGATTTTTTTTTGTAATTTTTCATAAATGAAAATAAAGTAAACAACTAATTAAACTTAACTAAATATTTGTAAAATGAAGACAATGTAAATAAAATATCTTTTTCCTTATCATGAATAAGTAACAAGTATAGAAATTTTGTTGTGGAAGTATTCAAATTGTGTTGTGCCAAATAGAAGTAATAATATTCTTTACCCTTACTAAAGATGATATAAAAAATATTGATTAATTTAGAGTTTGAATAGTCTTAAAAAAGGGTTAGGTAAGGAAGATACTAGCTCTCACCTTAGAGTTCCCTCTTGTCCCTCCACCTGGGGGATGAAATCTTGTATCAAAACCTAAAATTATAAATCAAATTGGGTCTTTAACCTGTGACTTTAAAGTCCTCTAATTCTACACCCTTCAAAGTTTATTTTCCTATTTATTTGCACTCAATCATATGAATTACATTCTCATCCATACAATCTCATGTGATTCTTACCATTTGTTGACAGAGACAATACCATCTCAAATCTTACATGTTCTCACAACCGATATTAACATCTTATATGGTCAAACAAAGAAGAAAATGAAGTACAAGGTTTAAAATCATCACAATTTATTCCAACATTAAAGATTAATACTTCACACAACTTTCATGAGTTCATCCAATACTTAATCACATATCTTTTTAAGGAAAATATAAAGAAAATTACTCACAATTCATGGAGAAAACATAACCACACATAAGTTTGAAAGTAAAAATCATGCAAACAAATAAGAAGTCTAAATTAAAAACCAAATTT
Organism: Phalaenopsis hybrid cultivar; assembly: GCA_002079205.1. Classification (NCBI taxonomy): domain Eukaryota; kingdom Viridiplantae; phylum Streptophyta; class Magnoliopsida; order Asparagales; family Orchidaceae; genus Phalaenopsis; species Phalaenopsis hybrid cultivar. The sequence continues at coordinate 94,465 of JXCR01133334.1, forward strand.
AGTTACAAAGATTAAAACTTATCTCAAATCCTCTCCAACAAACTCTTGAAGTTCCTTTGAATATCTTCCTTCACTTACAATACAAACTACAACTCAAAATAAAAAGAAAAGNGCCAGTGCTCTAGCTTTTGGTACATCATGCACCAAACCCCAAAATTGATTGTTTTTGCTTCAAATTTTGAACCTTTTGTCATTTCTGCTCCAAATGCCTAAAAATGGTATACCTGCAACAAAACACAAAAATGCCATTCTTAAAGTGCAATATCACCAAAAATAGAAATAAAAATGGTACTTAAAACAGTATATTATTTTTTTGTATCAATTCACAAAGCCCCCCAAATCATCATAAACATCCACAAAATCATTTCTAGCCATCCATTAGACCCAATTTGACCAAATTGACCAATTTTGACCAAAATCCCAAATTTACCCCTAAATGCATAAAGTCTCCAATTCATCCCCAATTTCCACAAAATTGATTTCAAAATTCCCCAATTTTGAACCTAAGTAAAATTTCATCTTGTCTAAGATCAATTTCAACAAAATTATAGCTCAGTTGAATCCAATTTCAAAATCAAATTCCAAGCCCAATTTAAGCCCCCAGTTTGACCATAANTCTAGGTGCAAAATGATAATTTTGAGATTTTGATCTCGTAAATAAATTTTAGGTTAAATCAAAAGGTAAATGAGCAATTTTGATCATAATAAACTCTTTTGGATGTTTGAAACATAATGAGAGGTAGAAAACAACTTGTCATCTTTTCATGATAAGGGTAAAAATGTAATTTTATAAATTGTTATGCTTGGAGGGTAATTCAATTAGATGATACTAGGGTAATGGACTTGAGTTAGGATGCTAATGACTCACTTATTTGGAGCCCCCTAACTTGTGATTAGATAATAAGCATGATTTTAATGAGTATTGAATATCATTTCATTCAACATTTTGATTATTACAAATCTACCCCGAGATTGAATTTAAGGGCTTAGTAGTGAACTAGGTTTGATGTTCAAAGCTGTTTAATGAGGTTTAAAAAAGAGGAATATGATTGATCAATGAAAGCCTTTAAACACTATGAGCCCAATTTTAGTGGTGGGTACAAGATCCTTAATTACTTGAGCTTGCCCTTTGGGGCACTCACTTACATAACTCTTAAATAAAACATCAAGTGAATATCTGAGTACCCCGCTCTTAGGATAATTAAGATATTAAGGTTCACTGAGCATAAGGTGTATTAAACCACTAAATCTAAATTTAATTTCAGTTGAACGATGTAATAAGTTTAAATGAACTTAAAATGTTTCAAAGGGTTCAAAAAGTTGTTTAGGGTTATGCCTCGAACACTTCTATGAACTTTTGGATATTTTGAAGGACAATTGGAATTATTATTCTTTGCTCAAGAAATCATCCATTAAAACTTTTAGGGACCTACCAAGTTATGCTTTGGGACCCAATAATTCGCCTAAATCAATAAAAATACCTTATACTACTTATCCTATATTAATTGACCCAATGCTCAAGGATTTGAGTCTTCCTTAAGGTATTTAAATCCTTGGGAGCAACTGAGGATATTTGTTTTTTCCACATATGGATCGTCGGGCTTTTTGAAGTCTGAGGTCTAGGTGGTTAGGACAATGACAATGATGCTAATGTGTGCTAAAACGAGGGATACGATGTGGAATTTTAGAATATTATATCCTACCTTAAGGACCTTTAATAAAAGGAGAGGATAAAGACCAACGATACTATTCGACGACTCTTGAGAAGATGATTGCCCCCAATACTCTCAGCTTGTTCGTAGTCCTAGCTTGATTAAATTGATTAACCTGTGGACTGCACCACTCTATAAAATGTTTTAAATAAAAATCTCTTTGGTATGATAAAGTAAATTTTATATGAATGAAAACCAAATTTAAAAATAAAAATTTGTAAAGGTCCACAGTTAATCACTTGGATCGAGATTAGGACTGCCCCTCCTTAGATTATCGGGTTGGTAGCTCTTACTTAAGGTCGGGAAGCACACAGTCCAGCTCTGAGGACCCACCTTTACCAATGTCTTACACTCAGTCCTGGTCTTCTATGCGACTAAGGTTTTCCTTTTACTTATGTTATCTACGACCATTTTTCTGAAATTTTCTCGTACCAAATGATCCTGATTTTATACGTCAATACAATGTATGCAGTTATATTCTCAATTTTTCCTGACTTATAATTCTTACTTTACAACGATGCCAAAAACTTGATCACCAGCAATAATTAGACAAAAGCTTGACTTTGAAGCAAATAAGAATGCAATTATTATATTTAATTATGGGATATTATGCAAGTATATGTATCGTTATCAAGTAATATAGGACTTTTTGATTAAGCCCTTAATATCAAACCCAGAGGGAAAAAAAATTATATGCAATTAAAATAAGAAGGAATTAGATAACAAATTCTATTTTACAAAATATTCTTACTCAAACTATAGATGCTATAATAGGAATAAAATTTTGAATTTTTTTTGTAATTTTTCATAAATGAAAATAAAGTAAACAACTAATTAAACATAACTAAATATTTGTAAAATGAAGGCAATATAAATAATATATCTTTTTCCTTATCATGAATAAGTAACAAGTATAGAAATTTTGCTGTGGAAGTATTCAAATTGTGTTGTGCCAAATAGAAGTAATAATATTCCTTACCCTTACTAGAGTTGATATAAAAAATATTGGTTAATTTAGAGTTTGAATAGTCTTAAAAAAGGGTTAGGTAAGGAAGATACTAGCTCTCACCTTAGAGTTCCCTCTTGTCCCTCCACCTGGGGCTGAAATCTTGTATCAAAACCTAAAATTATAAATCAAATTGGGGCTTTAACCTGTCACTTTAAAGTCCTCTAATTCTACACCCTTCAAAGTTTATTTTCCTATTTATTTGCACTCAATCATATGAATTACATTCTTATCCATACAATCTCATGTGATTCTTACCATTTGTTGATAGAGACAATACCATCTCAAATCTTACATGTTCTCACAACAGATATTAACATCTTATATGGTCAAATAAAGAAGAAAATGAAGTACAAGGTTTAAAATCATCACAATTTATTCCAACATTAAAGATTAATACTTCACACAACTTTCATGAGTTCATCCAATACTTAATCACATATCTTTTTAAGGAAAATATAAAGAAAATTACTCAGAATTCATGGAGAAAACATAACCACACATAAGTTTGAAAGTAAAAATCATGCAAACAAACAAGAAGTCTAAATTAAAAACCAAATGTAGTTACAAAGATAAAAACTTATCTCAAATTCTCTCCAAAAAACTCTTGAAGTTCCTTTGAATATCTTCCTTCACTTACAATACAAACTACAACTCAAAATAAAAAGAAAAGGGGGTGGCAGCGTGTGTAGGAGAAATTGTAGGAGAGTGTGGAAGGGGCTGACAAGAGAGAGGAGAAGAGTTCTTCAATCCAAGTCTTCGTTTGCAATTTTCCAAAAGGTACCTTGGCGTCTCTTCAAAATGTGTCCACATTCAATGAATCTTCCAAGAGTCATCTCCTTTCAAAAGTCCACATTCAAAAGTCTGACTATGTGATGTTGAAGCATGCAAGGTAGAAGCATGAGAAATAGAGGCACCTGAACTGCTAGAAAATTCTCCTCTCCAACCAAAGATCGAGTGATGTGAATAAGACTTCACATTAACTCTTGTAATGGGCTTTAAAGGCTATAGTATCTCTTCCCAGCTATCGAATCTAACACCTGCCTACTCACATAATGAAAAGATCAATGATGCAAATCCCAAACCTGCAATAATCACTATATTTATTCTGAGCTCTCGTGTTAACAAACTTGCTCGAATCAAAATAGGACTTCCCTTTACTCCTCTTCATTCTTGGGGCCATTTATAAAAAACATAAAAAAAATCGCAATAAATCTCAAATTCAACCCTAAATCACTAAACTCAACTTCTAAAATCTTAAACTATCATTTTTATGTATTTTCCATAAATTTTTGTCAAATTTTCACCATGAATAATGATTTTCGGTAAATCTATAATGTGCTCAAAATACATGGTGAAAATAAAAAATTTTTACATAGAAGTGAAGCTCTTACCTNGTAATTGCTATATTTATTCTGAGCTCTCGTGCTAACAAACTTGCTCGAATCAAAATAGGACTCCCCTTTACTCCTCTTCATTCTTGGGGCCATTTATAAAAATCATAAAAAAAAATCACAATAAATCTCAAATTCAACCCTAAATCACTAAACTCAACTTCTAAAAGCTTAAACTATCATTTTATATATTTTCCATAATTTTTTGTCAAATTTTCACCATGAATAGTGATTTTCGGTAAATTTATAATGTGCTCAAAATACATGGTGAAAATAAAAAACTTTTACATAGAAGTGAAGCTCTTACCTCAAGAAGATCAAATCTAACAAATTTGGCTTAAATTCACCAAGAAATTGTCACTTTAGAGGAAGCCCTAGTTCTCAAAATAGCGAAAAACAGAGGTAGGAGAAAAAGTCGGGGCAAAAATGGAGGTTTTTGACTTAATTATTCACTTTAAATCGTTAATGAACCGGTGCTTAAGCCTGACTGGTTCGGTGCTTAGGCGCCTACCTCTCAGGTTATCCAGCGCTTAANCACCAAGAAATTGTCACTTTAGAGGAAGCCCTAGTTCTCAAAATAGCGAAAAACAGAGGTAGGAGAAAAAGTCGGGGCGAAAATGGAGGTTTTCGACTTAATTATTCACTTTAAATTTTTAATGAACCGGTGCTTAAGCCTGACTGGTTCGGTGCTTAGGCGCCTACCTCTCAGGTTATCCAGCGCTTAAGCTAGTGTTTAGGCGCCAGTGCACAAATATTAATGTTTTTGATTTTAAGTAAAATGCACATCTAGTCTAAGTCAACTACCCCTAAATAGTCTTATAAATCTTTAATAACAATTTTATTCCCCTTCAATTCTCCTCTTTCTCAAATTCACCAATATTAACTTATTTAATTCAACACAAAATTTTACACAAATAAATATTAATTTACAAACAAAAACAAACATTTACGATACATAATTTCTTAATCCAAAGAGTCTTGGATGAGATAATTTCTATGCATAAACACTAAACAAACTTAAAACTAAAAACACATAAAATAAAATTAATACTAACAAACAAACACCTAACACAAACAAACACTAAACAAAGAACTTAATTCCACTCTCCTTCCCGTAGAATGAATCCTGGCCTGTCATTAGTTTCTCCTTGGGCCTTTAGAACGGATAGTCATTAGTTTCTCTTTGGGCATTTGCAATATAGATCTGATAGAACGGACATTGGTGAAGAACTCTGGTTGAGTCTTCTTCAATCCATTTGTTTTTCAAATACATGGTCTTGTCCGCTTCTTTTATAAAACTTGTGCGGCTAAATTGCATCTTAAGTTGCCATCCAATATGCTCCAAATGCGTGTTGACTTCAATCACTTTTGTTTCAATTGAAGCCACGCCAGCCTAAATTTTTGTGATTTTCTCTGCTATTCCTTCTATACTAACGGCTAGGAAATAGTTGTATAACTCTTGTGCACTTTGACTAATGAACTTCTTGTTCATAGCTTCCTCCTTCTTCATATCAGTCTCCCAAGATGACATCTTTCCAAGATCTCTCATTTTTCACTTAGATTTTAGGGTTAAAATTGAAGTGGAGTGAGAATTCTCTTCATTCCCTTTTATTTATAAGCTTTAGATTAAGCCTGGAACTACTAGGCACGTTCTCAGACCACTAACCCATGTTAAAACCACTAAAACATATTTAAATCTCCTAGAAATGTAATTTAACATGTTTAACAAACTGTCGTGCTTAAGCGCCAAATGTTGGCGCTTAAGCGCTGGTGCTTAATTTTGCATAGGTTAGCTTAACGTCCAAATACGCATTCTATCATGTTTAAGTCATCTATTAAGGTCTTAGAATTATTATAAAATCATTATATATTCAATATAATATAAAATTTTTTTAAATCAAACACAACAACATTATATTTAAAACAAAAACACACAGATAACTATGGGTTGTCTCCCACAAAGCACTTGGCTTAACATCGTCAACCCGATGTAACCAATGCTTATTCTAGTTGACCCAACAACATAAGATCATTTAATTTAAGTTGATCCCCTAAAAAGGTAGGGTTTTAGCTTGTGACTGTTCACTTTTAATATTTTCTTAATTTTAGGATCTTTGATATCCACAGCTCAATAGGGATAAACTTTCATCACAACAAATGGGCCCATCCACCTGGACTTAAGTTTGTCTGGAAATAACCTTAACCTTGAATTATTGGCTCAAAATTTTTAATAAGAATCCTCTGATCATGCCACATCTTCATATTTTCTTTATAAATCTTAGCACTCTCATAAGATTTGTTCCTTATCTCTTCATGCTCATTTAATTGTAATTGACTTTTCTCACCATCATCCTTTAAATTATAATTAAATTCCTTAATAGCCCAATATGCTTTATGCTCAAGTTCAACTGGTAAATGACAAGCTTTCTCAATTATTAGCATGTATGGGGACATTCCTATAGGAGTTCTATATACAGTCCTATAAGCCCACAAAGCATAGTCAAGACCGACCAATCCCTTTTTCTTGGTTTCATAAATTTTTCCAATATTATTTTAATTTTACGATTAGATAATTTAGCCAAACCACTTGTCTGAGGATGATAAGTAGTGACAATTAGATTGTTGATATGATATTTATTTAATAATTTCTTCATTATTACATTTCTGAAATGACTTCCCCCATCAGTTATGATCACTCTCGGCATCCCAAATCTACAAAATATGTTAATTTATAACAATTTTGCAACATTTTGAGCATCACATCGAGGTAAAGAAACAGCTTCTATCCATTTGGGTATATAGTATACTCTATCAATATATATAAATTTTCAAAGGATGGTATAAATGGTCTCATGAAATCTAATCCTCAAAAATTAAATATCTCAGCTTCCAACACATAATTGAGGGGTATCTGATCCCTTGATACTACTAATATGCAAAGTACAACAATAATTCAAATTATATCTCACTTATATTTCCTTACGTTGCAACAAAATTAAAAACTTTATCTTGAAGAAAAATAAGAATTTAACTTTTAATTTATATATATTTGGATACTACTCAAGTATACGTACCGTCATCAAGTAAGATAAGACTTTTTGATTAAGACCTGATGTTGACCTCACTTTAGTTGAGGTCTATATTTTCCTCTTTAGTAGTCTAGGGTCTAGCCATAGGTCTTTCCTATTGACTATTCCTAGAAAACTAGAAAAGGAACCCTCACAATTAGAAATTCTAAACTCTTTTTTGCTCAACTTGACGTTCCACGTATTGGTCCCAACCTCTAGCACTTAGTAGGTGGGGTCATTATGAGGGAGCTAAAGGAGAGTTCCCATAGGACTGTTTGACCTTAGGGTTGACCCTGGGTCCTGGTATAGAGCTAAGGCACTCACCAACAATCACCTCACTCACAAGCACTCACAAATGCAAACCCAAAATTTTCTTGACTTTGATCCCTTGATACTTTACTCATGTAGATGGTCCTCTAAACCCACCGCCCTTAGGCTAGGGTTTAGTTAAGACTAGTACATGGAAGACCCAAATGGGGTTTCCATTGGTCCATGGCTTATTTATGGTAGTTGGCACCCCAACTCTGCCAAAATGCCCAGCTTAGCCTTTTGCCCCTAAACTCCCCCAAATTACCTAAGTATCCTTGGGACCATAAATTTGGCCAAAATTCTCAAATTTATCCAAAATACCCAAATTTATTCAAAAATCATTTCAAGCCTTTTGAAAATACCCAAATTACCCAAAATCACAAAAAAAAATTGCCAAATTACCAAAATACCCCTCCTTAGCCCAAAATTGCAAAAAAATTCAAAAATCCAAAAAATTCCCAAAATATCGCAAATATTCCCAATTTCACTTTTCTTAACTACCACATGTCCCAATTAGGCCAATTTGACCAAAACCCTCAAATTAACTTTAAAGGCCCAATTTCCCCAAATCCACTTCAAATGTCCATCAAATTGGTCCCCATTTCCCCCAATTTCAATCCTAAACTCAAATTAACCTTTCAGATGACCAATATAAACCAAATCTAAGCTCAATTGGCCCATGTTTTATGCTCAATTTTGATCCAAATCAAAAGCCTAAATTTTGGCCACATGACCTAATCTCACCCAATTAAACTTATAGCCCACTCAATTTGCCACAATTCATGTTGAAGACACTTCATAACATTCCCATACATCAAAATTGACCTTTAATTATCCTTGGTGAAGCCTCAATTTCATTTAATTTTGACTTAAGTCCAAAAGCCCCAAATTGGCTATGCCTCCAAATTTCACCAAATTGATTGCCTTAACCCTAAAATTGGCACCCAATTTATGTTAAAAATTCATTATAATGTTTCTATTGACAATTTTAAATAGTGAATTTGGACTTAGCCCAAGGCTAGCCCAATCTAGACCCAAGTCTAGCCCAATATGCCCAAAATGACCAAATCTCCAAAATCCTTCACATTGACCCTCCATTTGAACTCAAAATCACTTCAACCCTTCACCAAAAATGTTCATTACAATCATCTACATGAAATTAATCAATTAATTGGGTCAATTGACATGTTTAGCCTAGCCTAAACCTAAGTTTTGGTCATTTGAACCCTCATTGAATTAGCCAAACCACCCCAAAGCCACCAAATTAATGACTCCACAGCCATTAGTTGGACCCTAGTGAACAAACTAAACCCCATAAAACCACCTAAGCTAAGCCATGGACAAAAGCTCCCCTAAATGAAGGGATTTTGATTCCATATTTACTTAAGCCTTAGATATTTTTGACAAAACAAAACCTCAACTCATTTAATTGCTTTGACATATTCCCCTGGCTCACCTATCCTCCTAGCCACCTCCGCTGGCCTGGCCACCTAGCCTAGTGGCTGGAAAACACCAAAACTATGAGTCACCCCCATGAAATCAAACCCATTTAAAACTTAGAAGCCACCTCATTCAAATTAAATGTTAGAGCCTCTCTGTCCTCCACTTAAGCATCATTTTTCACCCCCTAATTGGCCATGACAATCACCCATAAGCTATTTTTATAAAAAGCTCCCCTCCATGGCCATGGAAGGAGAGTTGAAATTTTCTCAGAGAGAGCCTTCCAAATTGCTCACAGAGACTCTTTGAGATGTCCTCAGCTCAAGCCAACCACATTCTCCCACTGATTCCCACTGTGGAAGCTCAACTTTGAGCTCAAACTTCTGCCTAAAACTAGGACAGAGCTCAATACACCTCCACAGTCTACCAAATTTAAATTAAACTTACCCACACCCTCACTACAGTGAAAGAAGGAGAAGCCCCATCAAATCCCCCTTCCACAGAGACCCTAACATAGCTTTAGACCAACACCTGAAATCGAGCTTGGTCGAATTCATACCTAGACATTTTACCATAGTAAGAGGCTCAATCCCTAGTCTCCTTGGACCTCAACGAATGTGTTGAGCACCTATGATTGAAGCTTCCCTTCTCAGAGCAAAGGTATTGAACTCCCTCTCTTTCCAAGCCTATTTTGATTCTCTATTTGATTAGGCTTAATTTTATGGCATCTTAACAGTATAGATATGTTCCTCTAGTATAGACGAGCATTTTAAAAAAAAATTCATTCAATCTGGTTGAGAAATGAGGGAGATATCAAGCGTTGAAGATGGACAGTTCTTGGGGGCTAGGCCATGGGGGACGATGAGGGAGAGTCATCTAATCGTGTGTTTATCCCATCAATGGATGAGATCAAGCCAAACAACGCTCTCTTACATGAATCGCGGGCCTAGTCACCATTGAGGTGGATGACAACATCAAATAGGAGCGTACCGCGTGGAGTTTCGGAGCCGTCGTAGGTTGACATGGCGCCGCGCGTTTAAATAAAAAAATAGGGATTTAAATAAATCAAAAAATGTNTATTTTAAGTAAAATGCACATCTAGTCTAAGTCAACCACCCCTAAATAGTCTTATAAATATTTAATAACTATTTTATTCCCCTTCAATTCTCCTCTTTCTCAAATTCACCAATATTAACTTATTTAATTCAACACAAAATTTTACACAAATAAATATTAGTTTACAAACAAAAACAAACATTTACGATACATAATTTCTTAATTTAGAGAGTCTTGGATGAGATAATTTCTAAGCATAAACACTAAACAAACTTAAAACTAAAAACACATAAAATAAAATTAATACTAACAAACAAACACCTAACACAAACAAACACTAAACAAAGAACTTAATTCCACTCTCCTTCCCGTAGAATGAATCCTGGCCTGTCATTAGTTTCTCCTTGGGCCTTTAGAACGGATAGTCATTAGTTTCTCTTTGGGCATTTGCAATATATATCTGATAGAACGGACATTGGTGAAGAACTCTGGTTGAGTCTTCTTCAATCCATTTGTTTTTCAAATACATGGTCTTGTCCGCTTCTTTTATAAAACTTGTGCGGCTAAATTGCATCTTAAGTTGCCATCCAATATGCTCCAAATGCGTGTTGACTTCAATCACTTTTGTTTCAATTGAAGCCACGCCAACCTAAACTTTTGTGATTTTCTTCGCTATTCCTTCTATACTAACGGATAGGAAATAGTTGTATAACTCTTGCGCACTTTGACTAATGAACTTCTTGTTCATAGCTTCCTCCTTCTTCTTCATATCAGTCTCCGAAGATGACATCTTTCCAAGATCTCTCATTTTTCACTTAGATTTTAGGGTTAAAATTGAAGTGGAGTGAGAATTCTCTTCATTCCCTTTTATTTATAAGCTTTGGATCAAACCTGGAACTACTAGACACGTTCTCAGACCACTAACCCATGTTAAAACCACTAAAACATATTTAAATCTCCTAGAAACGTAATTTAACATGTTTAACAAACTGTCATGCTTAAGCGCCAAATGTTGGCGCTTAATTTTGCATAGGTTAGCTTAATGTCCAAATATCCATTCTATCATGTTTAAGTCATCTATTAAGGTCTTAGAATTATTATAAAATCATTATATATTCAATATACTATAAAATTTTTTTAAATCAAACACAACAACATAATATTTAAAACAAAAACACACAGATAACTATGGGTTGTCTCCCACAAAGCACTTAGCTTAACGTCGTCAACCCGATGTAACCAATGCTTATTCTAGTTGACCCAACAACATAAGATCATTTAATTTAAGTTGATCCCATAAAAAGGTAGGGTTTCAGCTTGTGACCGTTCACTTTGAATATTTTCTCAATTTTAGGATCTTTGATATCCACAGCTCAATAGGGATAAACTTTCATCACAACAAATGAGCCCATCCACCTGGACTTAAGTTTGCCTGGAAATAACCTTAACCTTGAATTATAAAGCAAAACTTGTTACCGTGGCTCAAAATTTTTAATAAGAGTCCTCTGATCATGCCACATCTTCATATTTTCTTTATAAATCTTAGCACTTTCATAAGATTCGTTCCTCATCTCTTCATGCTCATTTAATTGTAATTGACTTTTCTCACCATCAACCTTTAAATTATAATTAAATTCATTAATAGCCCAATATGCTTTATGCTCAAGTTCAACTGGTAAATGACAAGCTTTCTCAATTATTAGCATGTATGGGGACATTCCTATAGGAGTTCTATATACAGTCCTATAAGCCCACAAAGCATAGTCAAGACCGACCAATCCCTTTTTCTTGGATTCATAAATTTTTCTAATATTATTTTAATTTTACGATTAGATAATTTAGCCAAACCACTTGTTTGAGGATGATAAGTAGTGGCAATTAGATGGTTGATATGATATTTATTTAATAATTCTTCATTATTACATTTTTGAAATGACTTCCCCCATCAGTTATGATCACTCTCGGCATCCTAAATCTACAAAATATGTTAATTTATAACAATTTTGCAACATTTTGAGCATCACATCGAGGTAAGGAAACAACTTCTATCCATTTGGATATATAGTATACTCTATCAATATATATAAATTTTCAAAAGATGGTATAAATGGTCTCATGAAACCTAATCCTCAAAAATTAAATATCTCACCTTCCAACACATAATTGAATTGAGGGGTATCTGATCCCTTGATACTACTAATATGCAAAGTACAACAATAATTAAAATTATATTTCACTTATATTTCGTATGTTGCAACAAAATTAAAACTTTATCCTGAAGAAAAGTAAGAATTTAACTTTTAATTTATATATATTTGGATACTATGCAAGTATACATACCGCCATCAAGTATGATAAGACTTTTTTATTAAGACCTGATGTTGACCTCACTTTAGTTGAGGTCTATATTTTCCTCTTTAGCAGCCTAAGGTCTAGCCATAGGTCTTTCCTATTGACTATTCCTAGAAAACTAGAAAAGGAACCCTCACAATTAGAAATTCTAAACTCTTTTTTGCTCAACTTGACGTTCCACGTATTGGTCCCAACCTCTAGCACTTAGTAGGTGGGGTCATTATGAGGGAGCAAAAGGAGAGTTCCTATAGGACTGTTTGACCTTAGGGTTGACCCTGGGTCTTGGTATAGAGCAAAGGCACTCACCAACAATCACCTCACTCACAATCACTCACAAATGCAAACCCAAAATTTTCTTGACTTTGATCCCTTGACACTTTGCTCATGTAGATGGTCCCCTAAACCCACCGGCCTTAGACTAGGGTATAGTTAAGACTAGTACATGGAGGACTCAAATGGGGTTTCCATTGGTCCATGACTTATTTATGGCAGTTGGCACCCCAACTCTGCTAAAATGCCCAACTTAGCCTTTTGCCCCTAAACTCTCCCAAATTACCTAAGTATCCTTGGGACCCTAAATTTGGCCAAAATTCACAAATTTATCCAAAATACCCAAATTTATTCAAAAATCATTTCAAGCCTTTTGAAAATACCCAAATTACCCAAAATCACAAAAAAAAAATTGTCAAATTACCAAAATACCCCTCCTTAGCCCAAAATTGCAAAAAATTTCAAAAAATCCCAAATATTCCCAAAATATCGCAAATATTCCCAATTTCACTTTTCTTAACTACCACATGTCCCAATTAGGCCAATTTGACCAAAACCCTCAAATTAACTTTAAAGGCCCAATTTCCCCAAATCCACTTCAAATGTCCATCAAATTGGTCCCCATTTCCCCCAATTTCAATCCTAAACTCAAATTAACCTTTCAGATGACCAATATAAACCAAATCTAAGCTCAATTGGCCCATGTTTTATGCTCAATTTTGATCCAAATCAAAAGCCTAAATTTTGGCCACATGACCTAATCTCACCCAATTAAACTTATAGCCCACTCAATTTGCCACAATTCATGTTGAAGACTCTTCATAACATTCCCATACATCAAAATTGACCTTTAATTAGCCTTGATGAAGCCTCAATTTCATTTAATTTTGACTTAAGTCCAAAAGCCCCAAATTGGCTATGCCTCCAAATTTCACCAAATTGATTGCCTTAACCCTAAAATTGGCACCCAATTTATGTTAAAAATTCTTTATAATGTTCCTATTGACAATTTTAAATAGTGAATTTGGACTTAGCACAAGGCTAGCCCAATCAAGACCCAAGTCTAGCCCAATATGCCCAAAATGACCAAATCTCCAAAATCCTTCACATTGACCCTCCAATTGAACTCAAAATCACTTCAACCCTTCACCAAAAAATGTTCATTACAATCATCTACATGAAATTAATCAATTAATTGGGTCAATTGACATGTCTAGTCTAGCCTAAACCCAATTTTTGGTCATTCGAACCCACATTGAGTTAGCCAAACCACCCCAAAGCCACCAAATTAATGACTCCACAGCCATTAGTTGGACCCTAGTGAACAAACTAAACCCCATAAAACCACCTAAGCTAAGCCATGGACAAAAGCTCCCCTAAATGAAGGGATTTTGATTCCATATTTACTTAAGCCTTAGATATTTTTTTCAAAACAAAACCTCAACTCATTTAATTGCTTTGACATATTCCCATGGCTCACCTATCCTCCTAGCCACCTCCGCTGGCCTGGCCACCTTGCCTAGTGGCTGGAAAACACCAAAACTATGAGCCACCCCCATGAAATCAAACCCATTTAAAACTTAGAAGCCACCTCATTCAAATTAAATGTTAGAGTCTCTCTGCCCTCCACTTAAGCATCATTTTTCACCCCCTAATTGGCCATGACAGCCACCCATAAGCTATTTTTATAAAAAGCTCCCCTCCATGGCCATGGAAGGAGAGTTGAAATTTTCTCAGAGAGAGCCCTCCAAATTGCTCACAGAGACTCTTTAAGATGTCCTCAGCTCAAGCCAACCACATTCTCCCACTGATTCTCACTGTGGAAGCTCAAATTTGAGCTCAAACTTCTGCCTAAAACTAGGACAGAGCTCAATACACCTCCACAGTCTACCAAATTTAAATAAAACTTACCCACACCCTCACTACAGTGAAAGAAGGAAAAGCCCCATCAAATCCCCCTTTCACAGAGACCCTAACATAGCTTTAGACCAACACCTGAAATCGAGCTTGGTCGAATTCATACCTAGACATTTCACCACAGCAAGAGGCTCAATCCCTAGTCTCCTTGGACCTCAACGAATGTGCTGAGCACCTATGATTGAAGCTTCCCTTCTCAGAGCAAAGGTGTTGAACTCCCTCTGTTTCCAAGCCTATTTTGATTCTTCATTTGATTAGACTTAATTTCATGGCATCTTAACAGTATAGATATGCTCCTCTAGTCTAGAAGAGCATTTAAAAAAAATCATTCAATTTGGTTGAGAAATGAGGGAGATATCAAGCGTTGAAGATGGACGGTTCTTGGGGGCTAGGCCATTGGGGACGATGAGGGAGAGTCATCTGATCGTGTGTTTATCCCATCAATGGATGAGATCAAGCCAAACAGCGCTCTCTTACATGAATCACGGGCCTAGTCACCATTGAGGTGGATGACAACATCAAATAGGAGCGTGCTGCGTGGAGTTTCAGAGCCGTCGTAGGTTGACATGGCGCCGCGCGTTTAAATAAAAAAATAGGGATTTAAATAAATCAAAAAATGTCCCTAAACTTTAAAAATTCATATTTTGATGTAGAAAAATCATAAAAATAAAATAAAAAAACTCTAGTGCTCAGTGAATAGAGGAGAACAATGTGGCAATAGTTTGAAGTTTATTTGATGCATATATTATTTTTAATTAATTAAATACTATTTTAAGTCTTTTAATTCTCCATGCATGTAGACATTTCACCATTGCNAATACTCTAATGTTTAGTGAATAGAGGAGAACAATGTGGAAATAGTTTGAAGTTTATTTGATGCATATATTATTTTTAATTAATTAAATACCATTTTGAGTCTTTTAATTCTCCATGCATGTAGATATTTCACCATTGCTTGATATTTTGGCATGTTGTTGCCTCTGTCATGGGAAACTTTCCCTGATTTTTCCAAAGTTAGGGGTGACCTTTAGACAGATATCGATATTTTTCAAGCATATGTCTATTATTTTCATAAATTAATCATAATAATTAGCNTGCTTGATATTTTGGCATGTTGTTGCCTCTGTCATGGGAAACATTCATTGATTATTCTAAAGTTAGGGGAGACCTTTAGACAGATATCGATATTTTTCAAGCATATGTCTATTATTTTCATAAATTAATCATAATAATTAACATGTTGCTTAGAAAAATCCAACAAATTTTTGGTAGGTCTACTATGACCAGAGAACTATTTGAAAAATATTTCATGAGCCAAGTCATTCAAAATGCACCTAATCNAAAATCCAAGAAATTTTTGGTAGGTCTACTATGACCAGAGAACTATTTGAAAAATATTTCATTAGCCAAGTCATTCAAAATGCACCTAATCTTCAAAAACCCTAAAACACAAAAATAATTAATTTTGAAAAATACTAACATCAAAATGACTTGATTTTTTATCTCCACTATTTTTTAATACTCATAGAACTCCTCATAAAAATTTCAAAACATTTTGAACTTATTTGATAACTCAAATTGATTTTATAAGTTAAATGGCATTTTTGACACAAAAATGATTTTTAATATTCAAAATATAACTCAAAAAATTATGAAAACTAGTTTTTAAAGTTCTCTATTATCAAAAAAATTTTATGAAAATAAAATGGTGTTTTAAATAAAAACTTTATTTTTAGCCTATTTTTAAAATATTTTAAATAATTAAAAAATGATAAAAATCACAAATATAAAAAATTCATGGAAATGTTCTAAATTATTCTATAAGCACTTAGGAACAATTTGAATATTTTTCCTAGCTTGAGAAAGTCACCGAGGTTCTCCCCCGGATCTGTGGCATCCCCTAGTTCTTTCTCCTTTGGACTCTACAAT
The DNA here is from genome assembly GCA_002079205.1 of Phalaenopsis hybrid cultivar. Lineage (NCBI taxonomy): Eukaryota > Viridiplantae > Streptophyta > Magnoliopsida > Asparagales > Orchidaceae > Phalaenopsis > Phalaenopsis hybrid cultivar. The sequence goes on from JXCR01133334.1 coordinate 110,918, forward strand.
AAACATTCCAAGTTTGAGTCAAAACCATTTCACACATCTTTGTCTGATATCATTGAAAAGTCATATCCTTTTGAAATCCTTGAAGATAATATGTCCTGGTTTTTATCGAAAGTTTTCTTCGGTGGCTTTGGTCATTTAAGATGTAATTAACTATAGGGGCTTGCCCTTATAGGAANCCTATTATCAAAAAAATTTTATGAAAATAAAATGGTGTTTTAAATAAAAACTTCGTTTTTAGCCTATTTTTAAAATATTTTAAATAATTAAAAAATGATAAAAATCACAAATATAAAAAATTCATGGAAATGTTCTATATTGTTCTATAAGCACTTAGGAACAATTTGAATATTTTTCCTGATTTTCTAAGAGAAGATATTGAATTTTAAAGCTTAAAATAATTTTTAAAAGGCTAAAAAATGAATTTTCACCAAAATAATTACAAGAAATAAAAAAAAATTAGAAAAATGTGAAATTATCTTATCTAGGTTCTCTGATTTTAGGGAGATTTTTTAAAAATATAAAACTTAATTTCAACTCTTAAAATATTTTATAATTAATAAATACTCCAAAAAATTAAAATAATTCTTAAAATTTAAATATAATTAAATAAATCATGAAATTTGGTCCAAATGGCTCTCTAATCTAAGTCTACCTACAATAAAAATTTCAAGAGATCAGGCTTTATCTTGGTCAAATTATGGAATTTTCTTTGAAAAATCCTATTTTTACATAAAAATAAATGTAAATTAAATTAAATATTGAAAAATCACATTTTCTCCTCTCATGTCTTAATTGACCCATGAGTAAGGTATGATAAAAATTTCAAAATCATTTGAATTAAATTTGACAAATTATGAGGTAATAGAGCATTAGGGGCAAAAGTGTAATTTTGGAAATTTAGCCTCAATTAACATTTAGGCTTAATTCAAACAGGGAAAAGGTTAACCTCTGATTTTAACTAACTTATTTGGATGATTGAAACATAAGGGGTTTAATTGGTTGAAACCAATCTCACTTTTTTTAAATAAAAGATAAAATTGTAATTTCCTAAAATTATTAGAGTTTGGAAGTTCGTTAAATTAAATAACCTTAGACTTAGGGGTATGACTTTGGAAGTTGATAACTCACTAATTTAATACCCCTATTTGAGGTTCAAATGATTTTCAAAAGTTTTAAAATGAATCATCATCACTTAAAATTTTAATCTCTTCCAAAATATATAACTAAGACATCCACCAAAACCTTAAGGGCTTAGTAGTGACCTAGGCTAAATCAAATATGATTAAATGAGGATTAGAAAAGTGAACAAAATTAAAATTAAACATCTTTAAAATACTACAAGCCCAAATTAAAAATTTGGCTAAATGTGTTTGATAGCACTAACTTGCCTCTTCAAGGGCTTTCACCCACTTAATTTACAAATTAAATCACAAATGATAATTACCCTACTCTTAGGGGTAATTGAAACATCAATGTTCACTGAGCATTAAAAGTATTTTTAGGATGGATTTATTAAAAAATATAATAAGTTAAAATGAGCTTGAGACTTTTCACTAGGCGTTAAAGGGAAGCATGGACTTGCTTCTTCCTCCAGACCTGTTGGATACCCCGGAGGTCTACTAAACTTAATATGTTTGGCTTAAAAAAATCATCCTTAATCAAACTAATAGGGACCCACCAAGATATGACCTAGGGTTTAGGTAACCAAAATTTACTTTCCTGCTTCATATAAAATGCCCTGACATGCATTTTGAGTTTCAGGTGGTGGAACGAGAAGACTCGGCAGGTACGCTTTTACAGTTTACAACACAGTCTTTCTTTTGATATTAACACAAACTTGCATGCTAAACAACGATGTCACCCTTCATGAAAACTAAAACTATCAGGATAGCCACAAAACCAAAACCCAAAACAAAATTTAAAATCAACCAACATAAAATTCACCGCCACAACATTCAAAATATAAGAAAACTCAAAATTTAATCACAAACATCACACAAAACAACAACTGCAACTAAATTAAGACGTCTCTATCGGATGATCGGAAATCCCTCGGAGGAAGTAACCTACGGTTGCTAATGAGGCTTCTCACGGTCTAAATGAAATTATGAAACTCATTAAGTTGAGTTTAATAAATTCATTTGGACTAAGTGAATCCAATAGAAAATAATGGCGTCGGAATGAGGGAACCGTAGGATCCTAACCGGTGCCCTCTAATCAACTTTAACATGCCCCATAAAATTTAAAGAACTTCAACCATAGAGACACCTGATTTGATATCATAACTTGACACCCTAGAAAACTTAAACTCGTCACGGCAAGGAGCTTGGAGCTAACATGGTGGGCAGCACGGCCATCTTCAACAGAAAAACATGTCTTCCCCAGCTAAACCAATTCCTTCCTTAGAATTAAACAACCAAGCCATAGGATTTCTAGGTAGTCTGCTTATGCAACATAAATCCTCACCTCAACTTTAGGCCTTTGTACTGCTCTGCTGTACAATATAAGCCCTAACTCGTCTTAGGATTCTGAGTTTGTTGTTCATCATGACCTAAATCCTCACATCTTTCAAGCTATTTGTGTGATCATTTCACACGAATGTAAGCCCTAACAAATAAAATTGGTAGGATGAAACACCTAAATATTTCTCCTCAAAACTAAAGCCAAACATTAGGATAGCTTGGGAAAGTCACCGAGGTTCTCCCCCGGATCTGTGGCATCCCCTAGTTCTTCCTCTTTTGGACTTTACAATAAACATTCCAAATTTGAACCAATCCCATTTCACACCTCTTTGTCTGATATCATTGAACAGTCATATCCTTTTCAAATCCTTGAAGATAATATTTCCTAATTTTTATCGAAAGTTTTCTTCGGTGGCTTTGGTCATTTAAGATGTAATTAACTATAGGGGTTTGCCCTTATAGGAAACTTCTCCGAACCCAGCTTAATATGAACCCTGTTTAATTCTTCATATTGAATAGGGAAAATTATTGGGAAATAAAATAGTTTCGCAGACCAAATAGACATCATACATTTTTTAGTTTGTTTGATCGAGGCTTTATCCTTAAGTCTTGTGTTTATCCTTCAGGATAGATACAGGGTTTGAGGTAAAGTGCTCTTCCATTTAAACTATGAAAAATATGGTGTCTGTTTGATTTCATATTTTTCTAAAAATTAAATGTCCTTCCGAAGCGGGCGACAGGATTTCAATTTCGGTGACCAATAGCTTCTTACGAGCAACTCCCCCCAAACCAAAATAGTGTCGACAGCTTCTGGTGACTCCACTGGGGAGAAGTTTCTCTTTCTATTTAAATCAGAAAGTACTATCTTCATATATCGGTAATGTGTCCATTTTTCTCTTGGACTAAAATTACCTTTCTTCTATTGACATACTTTACCCATTTCTGTCTCGGGAAAGTATGACCAACTCTTTGGACTTCAGGACTGTCTATTCAATCACCTTTGTACAGAGGGGTTCAGGAGGCTATTAAGGACTCTTTAAATCTTCATGAGGGGTTAGACCCCAATAGGTGTGTTGGTGGACTAGTTCCACCTAGGCATTGTGTGCTGCTAAATGGGTCTGGCACTGGGTCCTAAACACTCCACATCTCCCTTTCAAATCTAATTTGCTATTTTGCAAATTAAATCAAATTGTGTTATGCTGCGCACGCTTTAAAATTTTCTTATATTAATTAGAATTTTCTACTTTCAAATTACCTTTTTACCAAAAATTTTAAATTCTCACAAACTACGACTTACTCGACCTACAGACCAACCTCTATAAACTTTTAGTGCTTGCACTAAAGATTACAAGGTTTGTCCATATAACTAACCCAAAAACATTCTATTTTTAAAGCTGTTGCAATGGCCTACCCAACACTAACATTTTCCTGCAACTTGCTGACAAGACATGAAGCCCGCAACGTTGTTCCCACCATTAAGTTCAGAGCCGAATTTGAAGACCTTGAGGTTATCCTCGGGAAGGCTTTATTCTTTGTGATGAAAGTCACCACTCCAGAAATTCAGGAGCTGTTTGCTGAATTTGACCTGAACTGTCTTCAGGACTTCTCTTCCTACAAGAAGGCCAAGACTATTTCTGTCGTGGCACCCACCAAGCCTGCTGTCCCCGCTGCTGCTAAGGGAAAGAAGTAAGGATCATTGAAGATCTGATTGAGGGACTAGCTGTCCCGTCATCAGTGTTTGAAATCGGGTCGGGTTCAAAGACTACACCACTAACTCAAACCCAAAGGAGAAACCATAGCAGGAGAGTTTGGAGGGCCACTAAAGCTCAGGCTCCTAAGGAAGTACCTACTGATGAGGAGCCTCACCAAGAGGAATTAGAATTAACAGAAACATATCCACTTCTGTGGGGAAGTAGATTCCATCCTCTGATGCATACCAACGGGTACGAAAGTATCCAGAAGATCGCCGTTGCATTACCATCACTTCATGGACAGGGTGTGGAGAGAAAGAAATGTACTCCTATCACCCGAGTTAGTTTAGTTTTTTAGAGGCTAGCCGCCAAAGAAGGTTGTTTAGTGAGTGAACTACTTAAACAAGTGGGACATGCAATATCCCCTCGCATGAAGAAAGAAATTTTAAAGGGCGTTAGATTCGCCAAACGATCTCAAAAGTTAACTAAGAATTTTTCTACTCGCATCCCCATCTGGTTTCGCTTGGGGAGCAGAGTTGATACCACCATAGTCACCACTGAGTCTGTCCTCGCTAAGACCATAGGTCGTCGACTGGTTAAGTCAAAACTGGGTCCAAGAATCCTACTAATCACCCACTACAAGGATGTTCCTAAAATTCTAAAGGAAAAGACAAAGAGATTACTTGATACTGTAGATGGTCTGCACCATGAGGAGCATACTCTTCATTGGCATACAGATGTTTCTGCTAGGACACTTCGTTCTGAGATATCATCGTCAAGAAAAAGGTATGAATACCCAAGGTCATTGTACCAATACAGTCCGGTAAGCCTGCAGGGTAAGATCATGGAATCAAGCCAGGGTTTGAAGCATCTGACATCGTCGCAGCGATTGCCAGTGAAATGGAAGAATAAGAGGAGGAGGTCCAACAGGGTCCTATAGATCTTAAGTCAATCCAAGAATCAGTGATCGAAGAAAAATTTGAAAAGCTCAGGGCCGTGATTTCCGAGTTGGCTCGGGAACGCGGAGTTTTCATCAACAACAATGATGAAGATTTTGACTATAATGACTACCTTGAAGAAGATTTCATGGATGTCCATGTCATCAAAACCAGAGCCGCTACATTTGCGCGTGAGGCTCAACCTCTCATCAAAGAGAACGTCATAGATGAGCTGCGCAGGGCTATCCTCATAAGGGATGAACAAGTCAATCAATTGGATATAAGGATAGAAGAGATAAACGCAACTATGAACTCCATGGCCACCATTCAAGGTCAATCACAAGCACCGCAACTATCATCTCCAGATATCAACCAACCCGAGATAATACACATTACAGATGAAAGAAGAAAAGTTGCCTCTACAAACAGAGATGAACAACAAAATAAGGATTCTTGATGAGGTGCCATACCGGAGTAAGAATTCAAGCAAATGGTCCAACAAGTTCAGAGGCCTTAACCCAATCTAAGGGCGGTGCATTGATTTTAAAGGGTAGACCTTACCCAGAAGAATTTGATGTTGTACCCTTCCCCAAGGGTTTCATGGCCCCAAACTTTAAAATATTTGATGGAACTAGAAATCCCAGACAACATCTAGCACACTTCCGAGCCAGTTGTGGCAACACAAGAAATAACGAGGCTTTACTCTTCTAACAGTTCGTCATCATCCTGTCAGGGATTGCCTTTGATTGGTATGCCCATTTTTCTAATGGATCAGTAGAACATTTGTCAAGCTGGAATAATTATTAGTGAAAAGATTTGTCGAAGCTCAAAATCATGTGTCTATAGGAGAGCTCATGATGGAAAAGCAAAAGCCCAACGAGACTTTGGTGGATTACATTTTGAGGTGAAGAAACCTTAGCATGAAATGTGAACCTCAGCTACAAGAACATCATGCGATTGAAATTTTACTCAAAAGCATTCATGGCCCAGTAGCTTTCATGCTCAAGGGACTCACCATCAAATCCTTTGAGAAGCTACTCAGTAAAGCCAGCAGTCATTAAGAAGAAATCAAACATATGGATTCACACGGAAGTCCAAAGAAACCAGAGTGTTTGAGAAGAAATCAGGAACTGTAGCGAGTGTCGACAAAGGAAAATAGCCAATGAAGATATATGCAGAACATCCTCATCAGTCTTTATCACAGCAGGCTTAGAAATTGAATAGCCAGTCCAGCCAACAACCACCTCAAGAAGGGTCACCTCGAATAGGGAATAAGATAATATCTCTGGCAGAACGGTAGAAAATGGTGTATTCTTTCAAAGATGAAGTTATATCTAAAATGTTCAGAAGTCTGATGAAGAAGCTTGAGTTCAGACTATCAGAGCCAAAGAAGCCCAAGGAAGTTGACAAGAAAGATCAACCAAATTATTGCCAGTATCACTGATTGCTCGGACACACTATAGAAGAATTCTTCATATTTAAGGATTGGCTCGAAAAGAATCTTAAAGAAGGAAATATAACGATCCCGAAAGAATATTTAAGAGAACTTTAAAAAGGTTCTATCAAATATGATTTTGGCCGGACCACTCTCTCCGATCGATCCATATTCCAGAAAAGAGGGATGGAGTACGGCTTGAGCCAAACTCAAGAAGGTCTTAAATCAAATCTAGAATTCATGAAAACAATCTTCCACATACTGGAAAAGATGGATGGAGTACGGTTTGGAGAAAATTGTCCCAGAAAATATTGAATCAAATCCAGAACACATCAAAACAAACTTCCATTCAAAATCTTCATTCTGCCAAGACTGAGATGAAGATTTCACCACAAAAGTCGTCATCGTCAAAGACAAAGAAGAAGAATAACACTACCACAAAGATTGATAGCATGGAGGGTAGGATAGAAGCTGCCTTTGCTAGATTGGCTGTCTTGGATTCGGGGAAGAAAATCCTCGAATCTCCGACTTTGTATGATTATCTTTTTTCCCATCTAAGGTCTTATAAATATAATGATCATGATTTCAACTACGTTTTAACTGTTTCTAGTGATTGTGTAACTGATTATGACCAATCTAACTTTGATCTCAATTCCCAAAATGATCCTCAAATCATACTAGAGTCTGGCAAACTTGCTAACAAGACTGAAGTAGACATCAACGATAGTGGGTACAACAACATCGAGAGTGAGGAACCAATTCTAGAGCACCACGGTGCACCACTTACCATCAACCTAGATATTTCTGACAAAGAGGAAACACTGGAAGATTCAACAATGACGTCTCAAGAAGAAGAAATTACAGAAGTAAACTTAAGGAGCGAGAAAAGTGTTACCCCCAAGAGCAGCTCCAATGGATAAAGGAAAGCAAATAGTAACTCGAGAAGAATTAGCTCCACCTCCACATGTGGAAAAAACACACAACCAAGAGAAAATTGGAGGACCACATAAAGTGGATTACAACGTGCTAGCTCATCTTAGGAAGTTGCCGACCCAATTAAGTATATATGACTCTTTGATTCTATCAAAGGAGATGAGAGAGTCTCTGGTTACAGCATTGCTCGACCCAGAGATTTGCTTAGCTCAGTTGGCTAGCACATCCTCAGATGAAATTTTGTCGTTGAAAGAACAGCCTGGAGTGACCTTCATGGATGAAGATTTGCTGCTCGGTACTGCCGAACACAACTGACCACTCTACATCTCTGTTAACATCGGTAAATTTGTGTTGTCCAGAAATTTAGTAGATCCTGGAGCATCACTCAAATTGATGAGTCTACGAACATTGGCCTATTTGAACGTTGAAGCTCAAAACCTTACAACCGACAAAATGATGTTAAGAGGATTCAACCAGAAGGGAGAAATACCCCTTGGATCGATTACATTGTTTATGAAGGTTGGAGAACTAGCAACAATCGTCAAGTTTCATATCATCGACGCCGAGACCTCTTTCAACACTCTACTCGGTTGACCGTGGATTCATGAACACAACATGGTTCCATCGTCTCTACACCAATGCATCATGTACTACAAATAAGGACAAGAACATTGCATTAAAGAAGATCTACAATCATTTTTAGTTCATGAAGTTGGCATTAATGAGGATGCTGCCTACTAACCGCCTCCAAAGAAAATTGTCTTCTCTCATAAAATTACGACAAACAAAAGTAAAGATCCAGAAAAAAGTACAATGGCAGGGCCATTTAACTCCGCTTCAATGATCTTCCACTACTTTCTTACAACAAGTTGGTGGAGGTTCTTTTAGTTCACGCACCCGAGGTTGAGGCCAGGGATGTGAGCGAGCAAGAACCAACTTAATCGTTGAACATACTAGGCCAATCATCAACATCGGTGATGAATATAGTTCCAAAGATGAAATAATGATGAAAAAATAGAGGAAACCTCAATACGATATATCCTTAGAAGATGCGGAGAACAATGAATATGAGACGATGTATGATAAGATAAACAACTATGTGAATACTATGACTCTTGATCCGATCCTCCCTCAATAAGTCAAGAGTTTAGAGGTCAAGGAAGTCTGTAGTGCTGGTTTAAAGCCGATCAAATTTCACCTTGCTTCTACCTCTACTAATATTGAAAATCTTGTAAATTTGGATGATGATCCTAATAAATTAATGGAATTACCTTTTGGTTACTTTTTTCCTTACGTACAAAAGTTAATTCAACATGAACATTTACCAAAACAAATGCCAAAAGATAAATTACAACTTTTTGAAAAGTTATGGAGTGTTAAAGGTCAAACTCCCAACTCAAAGAGGGTCTCGGATTTGACATAGTTGGACAAATCGATGATTCATAATTTTGTATGGTTGTTACTAGTGAATCAGGAGAGGATTGCTTCAATGTACAGGATGACTCAATTGATCAACTGATAGAAGATGCTCCACCAGAATTTGAGGAAGAATTTAAATCAACGGTTGATGAGTTGAAATAAATCAACCTCAGACTGAAGAACAACCCCAACCTACATTTATAAGTTCTCTACTTAACAATGAAGAATCTCTATGGCTGAGCAAATTGTTAATAGAATTCAAAGATTGTTTTGCATGGAGTTATGATGAATTATCGGATATATCAGCAGAGGTTGCAGTTCATAAACTCGAGGTAGATAAAAATATAACCCCAGTAAAATAAGCTCCAAGAAGGATGCGCCTCAAAATAGAGCAACAAGTTATCACCCAGGTAAAAAAATTAATAAACGCTAACTTTATAAAAGAAGAACAATACCCCACATGGTTAGCCAATATTGTACATGTCAAGAAGAAAAATGGACAAATCCGTGTTTGCATCGACTTCAGAGATCTAAACAAAGCATGTCCGAAAACCTAATTTCCACTACCAATACTAGAAATGATGGTGGATATCACTTCTACACATAAAATCTTTTCTTTCATGGATGGATCATCGGGATACAACCAAATCAAGATGGCTCCCAAGGATGCAACACTTACAACCTTCAAGACATCGATCAAAAGTTTCTGTTAAACAATGATGTTGTTCGGGTTAAAGAACGTCGGAGCAACATAATGGTGCTTTAATTGAGTGCTGGAGTACAATTTTTACTCTTGATTGCTCTTAAACATTAGGTTGTATTATCTTCATAGGGCAATGAAATAATCTAAAGGCTATCTTATAGAGTTCTTAATGCAGGCTTCCTACATGAGTAATATAGTAGCATGAGCTCTGTGTGACTTATGGGTTTCTATTTTATTGAAGTCACCTTGTGATTTTGTTTTGGTTTTAACTCATTCTACTGTGAAAAATGTGCCTTTGCGTGAAAATATTCTTTTATTCTTAAACATACTAGAGCCAAGAATAAAGTTGTTGATGCAACAAGTTAATTTTTTTTATCATACTAAGTACTATGATTGTTAAGAAAAAAAATGATTAGTATCTAGTACGTCCTGGCTTTCATCATTTATCATTATCTAAAAGAAAATAAAATCTAATATCATTATTCATTCATTTGTATGTCTATTACTATCTAAGCATGGTTTTATATGTGAACCTTTTGTTTGTGCTCATGTGTAGCAATCCTATCATGACAGCAGATATCATGTACCTGATTTTGAATGAGCCAGCAATGTTATGCGAGGCCGAAAGGAATTGTTTAACAAAATATATTCCTCCTTGCGAGGTGTAATTGAGAGTATGTTTGGTGTTTGGAAGAAGAAATGGATGATACTACACTATATGTCACCTTACCTGTTTCCAAAACATGTACAAATTGTGATAGCAACGATGGCGCTACACAATTGTATTAGGTGGCATCCATCTCGAATTGATGTCGGCTTTCACAGTGCCAAAGAAAATAAATAAGAAGTTCCTACAGAAGCATTTGAATTCCATCTTGGGCAATCTCTGACACTAGATGACAACAATCATTCCACTATTTGTACAAAAGAAGGGGAAGGTGCAAATGAAATTGTTGTCATTCGAGAACATATCACCAATCCATTAGTTGGAGGGTGATTATTTATATAATAAGTTACTTTCTTTGCATTGATAATTAGTGGGATGTTGGCACATGGATATACTTTCTTTGCATTGATACTGAAAGCAATCTCTTCTTGATGAAGTTATGTATCTATATCCTTCTGTTTATTAAATAATTTTATTTTACAATCTTTCAGTTTATTAATCCTTAGTTCTTAGCAGTTGGGAGAATGTGCTCGCCACTTAGCTTATGAAACTTTAAGAAGTAGGAATTTGGTAATAACTTGAATGAATTTAGTTGCAAGGATGATTTAAAATGTGATTAAAAAGATGATTTTTATGTTGAAATTGGAGGGGTTAGAAGAAAAATGAATTTTTGAATCTCCTAAATTTGTGATGAAGCAGAATCATTTATATTCTACTTTATTTATGTTGTTTTAGGATGATACTACTGGGTTGAGCAGTCATAAGATGCACATACCAGTAAATTGAAAATTGTGGGTTTTATCTTGTACTTTGATAGTTGAGTGAGATTATGGGAATTGATTGAGGATAGGTGCTAGTTATGTAAATGTTTAGCTATTTTAAACATCATCATAAATCATTCTATTGTAGTCTGCTCTTCAAAATTATTGTTTTAATATATATAATTAATGTTAAGATGAGAAAGTTCTAGAATTAATTTTAGTTTAAATTAAACCACAATTTTTATTTAATTTTTTTATTCATGTGCTATAGCAGCATTAGGGGAAAGTAGAAAGGAAAGCATCAATTGTTATGTGGTGATGTGCTTTAAGAAATTTATATATAATATTAAATAATTATTCATATTTATATACATATAAAGATATATAAAACATGTATCATTAATTGTCCCATATCATATGCCCCTTCCCGTGAGCTACAAGAAGACCGAAACATAAAGCAGTCTGGGGGAAAGGGAAGAAAAAGATTATATGGCATTTTAAATGAAAGTGTATTTATAATCAGAGTGCTATGAAATCATCCTATTTTTAAAATATCCCTATGCAGGAATAATTACATAGCACTTCAATGAAAAAGGGTGCTTGCTTTGTAATTATCATTGTTTGTAGTGTTATATTTGTAACTTGCCCGAACTATACTCAATTATTATTCATTTAAAGGAATCATACTATTAACATGTATGGTGATGATTTATTTGGAGGTATCCCTTCATCCACTTGTTAATTTGCTTGACATTGGTTTATGTCATCTGTAACTTACCTAGTTTTCTATGAAATGAAAAAAATGGGTTTCTTTTTTTTATATTTTTTTGATGGCCTATATTCTATGAAGCTTTGTGATGTTTTAATGGTTTTGTGCATTAATGTTCTTGGAAATGATGTGAATTCTTGATCTTTGTTTTGATCTATTATCATGTAATTATGTTGTTGCTGGAAGGCATAATTTGATGGATTACTATATTGAGTTCTAACCCTCGGCTAAGTTTTGCTTCTCAGCGCCCTGTACGTAGGGGGGGGAAGAAAAATCTAACCATCTGCACTGTTATTTCCTTTTATGTTGCATTCAGGAGACGATGAGCTAACGGATTTCTGAGACATCCCGACAAACACTCTGTTACTGTGGCCTCCAACCCTCACTACTAACGTCACGTCAGCCTCACAGCTACGAAAGGAAGTTCTATACCTGCCCAAGGAGCATCGCCTACTGCTGACGTCACGACAGCCTCACAGCTACGGAAGGAAGTTCTATACCTGCCCAAGGAGCATCGCCAAATAGTGCAACTTATTCAGTTGGACAGACGGTTAGATTGATTCCCCAAATGATGTTGATCGAGAATGGAGAACATCACTTGAGCAAAATCTGGCACGGGAACTACACCGTATAAATGTAAGAATAATATAATTATCTTACTAATTGTAATTTTAATAGTTTTAGAGTTTTTGTTTCTCTCCTTTTGTTATCAGTTACTTGAGATGTGTTTATGTAATTCTGGATTGTTAACATTGAAGTTTGGACTTAACAGTAGTCATGTACCCTCATGAAATCTTTTGTTATGTAAACGATGATTTTTTTCAATGTTATATAGCATAAATTGGTACTACAATTCACACTCTTTTTCTTTAGCAACATTTATGTTTACAATATCCATAACCTAAATGAAAAATTAATGTCTTTTTGTTTGCACATCAAAATTTGAGCAGTCAAAACTTTTAACATTCATATGTTATAAATGTTAAGAATGAAAGTGTATTTCAACTTTGGAAAAAAAATTGGCACACATCCCTTTATTTGGCTTTCTTTAAGTTTCCATCGATATTTGATTAGAAATAATTAAATTGATTACTTAATTAATAATATGCTAGATCCTAAATGAAGTATATTTTTAATACAATCGTGCCACCGAATATAAGAGCATTCCCATAACAAGTCATTTATTTCATAAGCTCAACTATTGAACAAGTTAACATTTTAAAATATTTTAATCAATCTCATACATTTATTAAATGACAATTACTAACTAATTACCCAACAATTAAATCTATTACATAATTAACACTTTGAAGTTTAACTAATTTATAACATAATAAATTTTGTTTTCGAAATTTCAAAAATTTCATTCTTACAGTCCTCTTTTAAATAGTTTTATCAAACAAGGGCAGAATAGTCATTTTTCCAGAAACAGCTGCTCTGTAGCTGCTTTCACATAGTTGCACCAAACAGACAGTCAGCTTCCCCGCAACAACTTCCTAGGTCAACACAGTTGCAGCTGAAAACTGGGAAGGTGCAGCTGTGCCAAACAGAGCCTTAAACACACATGATAAAACCTTTTAAACCCTTAGATCTTAGAACAACTACTTCAACGAGGAGCTTGAAGGTAACTCTGTGGTCATCAAAATAAGGATGTACAAAAAATAACTTCGAGAGAGAAAACAGATCTACAATAGCAATCTTTTCCTTAGAATTAAATAAAAAGCCATAGGATTTTAAGGTTATTTTCCTAGTTCAATATTAATCCTCACCTTATCTTTAGGCCTTTGCACAACCATGTTATGCAATTTAACCCCAAACTCACTTTAGCCTTTGAGGTTGTTGTTCGTTACAACATAAATCCTCCTATCTTCCAGGTTATTTGTATGATTGTTTCATGCAAGCATAAGCCCTAAATAATAATAATTGGCAGGATGAAATATTTAATAATGTTTCTTCGAAATTAAAGTCAAACCATAGGATAGCCTGTGAAGACACTGAGGTTCTCCTTAGGATCCATGACATTACCTAGTTTTCTTCCTTTGGATTCTATAATAAATGTTTCAAATAATAGCCTTTCCTATTTGATACTCATTCGTCCGACCTTGAAAAGTGCTGCCTTTTGGAATTCCTAATAACAATATTTTCTGTCTAAATCAAAAGTTTTCTTATGTGACTTTGGTCATTCAAGATATAATTGACTGTAGGGGATTGCTCTTATAAGAAACTTTAGAACCCATCTTAATGTAAACCTTATCTAATCTCTTATATTAGACAAGGGAAAATTTTTTGATCAACATAAAATGGTTTCACAAACTAAAATGGATGTTATATATTCTTTAATTTATTTAATTGAACCTCACTAGTAAGTAATATGTCTATTCCTCGAGATAGATGTATCACTTGAGGTGTTATGCACGTTTATTTAAATTATTATGTATATGAGATTGGTTCGGTCTTGTATTNGGGGAAAATTTTTTGATCAACATAAAATGGTTTCACAAACTAAAACGGATGTTATATATTCTTTAATTTATTTAATTGAACCTCACTAGTAAGTAATATGTATATTCCTTGAGATTGATGTATCACTTGAGGTGTTATGCACGTTTATTTAAATTATTATGTATATGAGATTGGTTCGGTCTTGTATTTATATATATATATATATTTTTTGGTCAAAGGAGTTGCTTATGACTCCCTACATGTTAAGGTAAAAAAAAAAGACTATTACAATCATCAGTGAGGGGGCNAGAGTACGGTTTGGAGAAAATTGTCCCAGAAAATATTGAATCAAATCCAGCACACATCAAAACAAACTTCCGTTCAAAATCTTCATTCTGCCAAGACCGAGATGAAGATTTCACCACAAGAGCCGTCATCGTCAAAGACAAAGAAGAAGAATAACACTACCACAAAGATTGATAGCATGGAGGGTAGGATAGGGGCTGCCTCTGCTAGATTGGCTGTCTTGGATTCGGGGAAGAAAATCCTCGAATCTCTGACTTTGTATGATTATCTTTTTTCCCCTCTAGGGTCTTATAACTATAATGATCATGATTTCAGCTACATTTTAACTGTTTCTAGTGATGGTGTAACTGATTATGACCAATCTAACTTCGAACTCAATTCCCAAAATGATCCTCAAATCATACTTGAGTCCGACAAACTTGCTAACAAGACTGAAGTAGACATCAACGATAGCAGGTACAACAACATCGAGAGTGAGGAACCAATTCTAGAGCACCACGGTGCACCGCTTACCATCAACTTAGATATTTCTGACAAAGAGGAAACACTAGAAGATTCAATAATGACGTCTCAAGAAGAAGAAATTACAGAAGTAAACTTAAGGAGCGAGAAAAGTGTTACCTCCAAGAGCAGCTCTAATGGATAAAGGAAAGCAAATAGTAACTCGAGAAGAATTAGCTCCACCTCCACATGTGGAAAAAACAAACAACCAAGAGAAAATTGGAGGACCACATAAAGTGGATTACAATGTGCTAGCTCATCTTAGGAAGTTGCCGACCCGATTAAGCATATATGACTCTTTGATTCTATTAAAGGAGATGAGAGAGTCTCTGGTTACAGCATTGCTCGACCCAGAGATTTGCTTAGCTCAGTTGGCTAGCACATCCTCAGATGAAATTTTCTAGTTGAAAGAAGATCCTGGAGTGACCTTAACGGATGAAGATTTGCTGCTCGGTACTGCCGACCAAAACTGACCACTCTACATCTCTGTTAACATCGGTAAATTTGTGTTGTCCAGAGATTTAGTAGATCCTGGAGCATCACTAAAATTGATGAGTATACGAACATTGGCCTATTTGAACGTTGAAGCTCAGAACCTTACAACCAACAAAATGATGTTAAGAGGATTCAACCAGAAAGGAGAAAGTCCCCTTGGATCGATTACATTGTTTATGAAGGTTGGAGAACTAGCAACAATCGTCAAGTTTCATATCATCGACGCCGAGACCTCTTTCAACACTCTACTCGGTTGACCGTGGATTCATGAACACAACATGGTTCCATCGTCTCTACACCAATGCATCATGTACTACAAATAAGGATAAGAACATTGCATTAAAGGAGATCTACAATCATTTTTAGTTCATGAAGTTGGCATTCATGAGGATGCTGCCTACTAACCGCCTCCAAAGAAAATTGTCTTCTCTCGTAAAATTACGACAAACAAAGTAAAGATACAGAAAAAAAAAGTACAATGGCAGGGCCATTTAACTCCGCTTCAATGATCTTTCACTACTTTCTTACAACAAGTTGGTGGAGGTTCTTTTAGTTCACGCACCCGAGGTCGAGGCCAGAGACAAGGACGAGCAAGAACCAACTTAATTGTTGAACATAATAGGCCAACCATCAACATCGGTGATGAATATAGTTCCAAAGATGAAATAATGATGAAAAAATAGTGGAAACCTCAATACGATATATCCTTAGAAGATGCGGAGAACAATGAATATGAGACGATGTATGATAAGATAAACTGCTATGTGAATACTATGACTCTTGATTCGATCCTCCCTCAATAAGTCAAGAGTTTAGAGGTCAAGGAAGTCTGTAGTGCTAGTTTAAAGCCGATCAAATTTCACCTTGCTTCTACCTCTACTAATATTGAAAATCTTGTAAATTTGGATGATGATCCTAATAAATTAATGGAATTACCTTTTGGTTACTTTTTTCCTTACGTACAAAAGTTAATTCAACATGAACATTTACCAAAACAAATGCCAAAAGATAAATTACAACTTTTTGAAAAGTTATGGAGTGTTAAAAGTCAAACTCCTAACTCAAAGAGGGTCTCGGATTTGGTATAGTTGGACCAATCGATGATTCAGAATTTTGTATGGTTGTTACTAGTGAATCAGGAGAGGATTGCTTCGATGTACAGGATGACTCTATTGATCAACCGATAGAAGATGCTCCACCAGAATTTGAGGAAGAATTTAAATCAACGGTTGATGAGTTGAAATAAATCAACCTCAGACTGAAGAACAACCCCAACCTACATTTATAAGTTCTCTACTTAACGATGAAGAATCTCTATGGCTGAGAAAATTTTTAATAGAATTCAAAGATTGTTTTGCATGGAGTTATGATGAAATGTCGGGATTATCAGCAGAGGTTGCAGTTCATAAACTCGGGGTAGATAAAAATATAACCCCAGTAAAATAAGCTCCAAGAAGGATGCGCCTCAAAATAGAGCAACAAGTTATCACCGAGGTAAAAAAACTAATAAACGCTAACTTTATAAAAGAAGAACAATACCCCACATGGTTAGCCAATATTGTACCTGTCAAGAAGAAAAATGGACAAATCCGTGTTTGCGTCGACTTCAGAGATCTAAACAAAGCATGTCCGAAAAACTAATTTCCACTACCAATACTAGAAATGATGGTGGATATCACTTCTACACATAAAATCTTCTCTTTCATGGATGGATCATCGAGATACAACCAAATCAAGATGGCTCCCAAGGATGCAACACTTACAACCTTCAAGACATCGATCAAAATTTTCTGCTAAACAATGATGTCATTCGGGTTAAAGAACGTCGGAGCAACATAATGGTGCTTTAATTGAGTGTTGGAGTACAATTTTTACTCTTGATTGCTCTTAAACATTAGGTTGTATTATCTTCATAGGGCAATGAAATAATCTAAAAGCTATCTTATAGAGTTCTTAATGTAGGCTTCCTACATGAGTACTATAGTAGCATGAGCTCTGTGTGACTTATGGGTTTCTATTTTATTGAAGTCGCCTTGTGATTTTGTTTTGGTTTTAACTCATTATACTGTGAAAAATGTGCCATTGCGTGAAAATATTCTTTTATTCTTAAACATACTAGAGCCAAGAATAAAGTTGTTGATGCAACAAGTTAATTTTTTTTATCATACTAAGTACTATGATTGTTAAGAAAAAAAATGATTAGTATCTAGTACGTCCTGGCTTTCATCATCTATTATTATCTAAAAGAAAATAAAATCTAATATAATTATTCATGCATTTGTATGTCTATTACTATCTAAGCATGGTTTTATATGTGAACCTTTTGTTTGTGCTCATGTGTAGCAATCCTATCATGATAGTAGATATCATGTACCTGATTTGAATGAGCCAGCAATGTTATGCGACGCTGAAAGGAAGTGTTTAACAAAATATATTCCTCCTTGCGAGGTGTAATTGAGAGGATATTTGGTGTTTGGAAGAAGAAATGGATGATACTACACTATATGCCACCTTACCTGTTTCCAAAATATGTACAAATTGTGATAGCAACGATGGAGCTACACAATTGTATTAGGCGGCATCCATCTCGAATTGATGTCGACTTTCACAGTGCCAAAGAAAATCAATAAGAAGTTCCTACAGAAGCATTTGAATACCATCTTGGGCAATCTCTGCCACTAGATGACAACAATCATTCTACTATTTGTACAAAGGAAGGGGAAGGTGCAAATGAAATTGTTGTCATTCGAGAACATATCACCAATACATTAGTTGGAGGGTGATTATTTATATAATAGGTTACTTTCTTTGCATTGATATCTAGTGGGATGTTGGCACATGGATATACTTTCTTTGCATTGATACTGAAAGCAATCTCTTCTTGATGAAGTTATGTATCTATATCCTTCTGTTTATTAAATAATTTTATTTTACAATCTTTTAGTTTATTAATCTTTAGTTCTTAGCAGTTGGGAGAATGTGCTCCCCACTTAGCTTATAAAACTTTAAGAAGTAAGAATTTGGTAATAACTTGAATGAATTTAGTTGCAAGGATAATTTAAAATCTGATTAAAAAGATGATTTTTATGTTGAAATTGGAGGGGTTAGAAGAAAAATGAATTTTTGAATCTCCTAAATTTGTGATGAAGCAGAATCATTTATATTCCACTTTATTTATGTTGTTTTAGGATGATACTACTGGGTTGAGCAGTCATAAGATGAACCATACCAGTAAATTGAAAATTGTGGGTTTTATCTTGTACTTTGATAGTTGAGTGAGATTATGGGAATTGATTGAGGATAGGTGCTAGTTATGTAAATGTTTAGCTATTTTAAACATCATCATAAATCATTCTATTGTAGTCTGCTCTTCAAAATTATCATTTTAATATATATAATTAATGTTAAGATGAGAAAGTTCTAGAATTAATTTCAGTTTTAATTAAACCACACAATTTTTATTTAATTTTTTTATTCATGTGCTATAGCAGCATTAGGGGAAAGTAGAAAGGAAAGCATCAATTGTTATGTGGTGATGTGCTTTAAGAAATTTATATATAATATTAAATAATTATTCATATTTATATACATATAAAGATATATAAAACATGTATCATTAATTGTCCCAT